>PISW01002910.1:0-235289 GCA_004023785.1 Mungos mungo | reverse complement strand
CCCCCCCCCCCCCCCCCCCCCCGGCTGTTCTGCTGCTCGGCTGCTTGCTTTCAGCAACTGCGGACTAGTCATCTGGAGGGAAGAAGGGGAGCCTATGGGTCCTGTTCCAAACAAAAGTTAAAGCGAGGCTGTGTAAAGTTCACAGAGACAGAACCTTCTTGAATGAATCAGGTGGGGAGTGTGCAAAGCAAGTAAACAGAAGGTTATTGAGAAGCCCACTCTTGGCTTCTAGAACTCTATCTCCATCATAATGTTAGGAGGTGAGGTTATTTGAGGACACGGGCCAAACCAAGGCACCGGAACAGGGACTTGTCCAATTCTCCGTAAACGACCAAAAAAAAAAAAAAAGCCTAGTATTTGTGTCCAGTGGTTTTCATACAAATCTGCCACTTGGCAGGAATCTATCTTCCGGAAGTGAAGTGTAGAATCTGGAGTGAAATGGGGAATCACTGCTTTTTGAAGGTGTGGCAAATAGAAAGTTCTGCACAGACACACGGGGGCACACGTTCTTCTCGTGAGGAGAAGTCAGTCTCTCCTTCTCAGTGTCTAGCATTGTCCCCAAGCATCCTCCCCTGGTGGATTCCAGGGCGTTCCAGTCATTCTCGATATCCCAATCCCAGGCTGGCCCGATGTGGCACCCTGAATCTCATCCTTCATCTTTCCCCGGTTGGCTCCTTTCTGCCTCCTTCCAATTCAGCCTCCGGGACAGGAAGGCTGGGGGTTCTGTGCAGGTTGGGTTGTACAATCCCTCTCCCTTGCAGAGCTCTTTTCAAGGTTCTGGTGCCGGGAGATGGAAGAGGAGAGAAGGTTCCAGCCCTGACTTCATGCGCAAGTATCAGACTGCCGTGTTGATTGTTGGCAATCATCCGCTTTCTTCAACGCAATAACCTCTCCAGTATTACATTTCTAAATTATTGTTAACAGCAGGTGCAGAAACGGCTGGATGTTTCCCAATAAAAAAGACTCATGTCCGTTTCGGGTGCTTTCACAGTGTTTCCAGGCTTTCTCCAGATTTAAGTAATTTTCAAGTTCTTTGTTCCGATAATACCATTGTCATTTTGATGATGCTCATTTATGACTTCCAAGAGAACGCAGGGCTCCTGGGTGGCTCAGTCGCTTAAGCATCCAACTTTGGCTCAGGTCATGATCTCACGGTCCATGGGTTCGAGCCCCTCATCGGACTCTGTGCTGACAGCTCATAGCCTGGAGCTGCTTTGGATTCTGTGTCTCCCCCTCTCTCTGACCCTCTCCCCACTCATACTCTGTCTCTGTCTCTCTCTGTCAAAAATGAATAAACATTAAAAAAAAAAAAAAGGAGGACAGACCTGGCCCAGGACGACGGAGCAGCCTGAGTTACCTGTATTTTGTCCAGCACGCCGGTGCTGTCCATCCTGCTGGCCACGTTCACGGTGTTGCCCCAGATGTCGTACTGCGGCTTCTGAGCTCCAATCACACCAGCGATCACAGGTCCGTGGTTAATACCTGCCAGAACCGGGTTAACAAGACTTGAGTTGCAGTGACCGTCTTACACAGCAAAGTTTCACAAGAATATTCCTGCACCATCATTGTGAAACCAACATTAGCCCAACTCATGGAATTCTAAAGCAAAATAACTGTTTCCCTTCTTGACCTTGATTCATACATATGTACTCATATATCATATTATTCCATAATAACACAGAGTCGGTTATGCTTTAAAAAAACAAACATTATAATAGTTTTCTTATTTTTTTAAGTTTCTAAAAAATGTTTGGGGCTCTTGGGTGGCTCCGCTGGGTAAATGTCTGTCTTCGGCTCAAGTCATGATCTCACAGTTCATGGGTTCAAGCCCTGCATCAGGCTGTGTGCTGACAGCTCAGAGTCTGGAATCTGCTTTGGATTCTGTGCTTCCTCGATCTCTGCCCCTCTCCCCTGCTCGTGCTGTCTCTCTTTCTCTCTCAAAAATAAATAAACATTAAAAATATTAAAAAGTTTTTAAAAAATGTTGTTTTGGTGTGAGAGAGAGAAAAAGAGGTGGGGGGAAGAGAGGGGGAGGGGCAGAGAGAAAGGCGCCTAGAGGAGCCAAAGGGAGGCTTGCACTCACTGCAGGGCTCAACCTCGTGAGCTGCAAGATGGTGACCTGAGCCAAAATTGGTGGCCCAACAGAGCCACCCAGGCGTCCCTATAATAGTTTTCTATGTTGCTATATAATCCTAGATAAGAGACGATCACTGTTTTCCAGTAGTTTTGTGGTTAATAAATTGATTTCGAAATACGTGTCTTTCTGTTGGAAGCAGCTACGCTGAGTGGATAGATCACATTTACTGGCAGTTTTGCCCCTGACGGACTTTTGGGTTCATGCCTGCGTCTTGCTGAATCTGCCACCTGCCCCCACCCCAGTGTGGCATGTTCTCCCTGCTGTGCACTGTCAACGTCTGGGGTGCTCACACAGCCCTAAGGAGTGGGTACTGTTATCAGTGCCTGTGGCTTCAGGCGAGAAAGCAGGGAAGGCGCCATCGGACAGGGAGCGGAAGGCAGTCGCAGCCGGCTCCATGGCCCCTGCTGGTACGGACGCGGCCACGAGCTTCCCATGCACAAGGCTTCTTCCCACCTTTCAGGCTGTGGCCTTTGACAATGTCCCAAAGCCAAGATTACTGAAGTCCAGAGCAGCGTGTTTGTGCCTCAGATTTCTATCACTAAAGCCCCTTCCAAAGGGCTCCCTCAACGGGCACCACGCTAGGGAGGGAGTCTCCCTGTGTGAACTTTAGAGCAACTACAGATCCAAGTATGGGCAGTTTAGAGATTTTGATGGAGTTCAGATCTGAGGAAATTTCTCCCTCAAGAGCCCCACGTTTGGAAGGGTCCTGGGGTAGACAGGCTCGCCCCTGGGGAGCAGCTGCGACCCCCAGGCTGTCTCCAGACAAGCGTGGGGACGTCGCTTAGGCTCTGTTGCTTGGGCTCCTGGCCCCCTTGAGCTGGGCTCTTTCTCAGCTCTGCACCCATCAGACTGAGGACAATCCAGCCTCTGGCATAACCCTCCTCGCAAACTGTAATTCTCCAGGGACAGCCATCCAAAGGCAGCTGGGGAAACTCAGGAGGGATCACTGTGCGGCCCCGCTGGCCCCCGGTCTGCCCATGTGACTGCCCAGGCAATCAGGCAGCCCGGGCCCCCACTAACACAGGACTGGCCTCTCCGTGACTGCAGTCACAGCCCCGCAGGTACTGCGTCCTGACACCGAGCTCAGTGTGGGCTTTCACACTGCCCGTACCATCTCCTTAGACGTCGGCTCAGCTTCTCTAATCAGAGATGCCCGGGATTCTCCCCCAGCCCCCGTGCGCCAGGTAGGACGCATCCTTGCCCCAGAACCTCAGTTCAAACACACAGACCTGTGATTATTCTGGGAGCGGTGCGGAGAAGACCACAGAATGAGAAACAGAGATACTGACTTCAGTTGATTATGCTCTAGATCTGAGTCCTCTCCTAGATCTAGAACCCCCGTGTTACTGCAGGAGTCCATCTGTGGTGATGAACGAGGGTGCTTCTGAGACCCCTTTCCCCCCTGCTGAGTGCTTAGCGTCCTATGGCTTGTTAGAGACCAGAGGCAAAGCTTCCTCTCTGCAGTGGAGAGGTACTCATGAAACACGGTAGAAACAGCTTTCCACCACATCTTGGGAGGTACACAAGAGGCGAGAAGGAAATTCTGTTTTGCTTTTGCGGAGGACCCACTAAAGCCTACACTGTGCTTCAGAGACCCCTGATAATTCATTCCAGCCGCTGGCTGCTGGCCGGTGCCCTCAAGCCCCCTCTGCCATCAGCTTTCCTACAAGCTGCCCAGTCCTGCAAGGTCAGTGCCTGGTGGGGCGGGCAGCGGGGAGAGTCTGGGCTGATGACAGCTGGCACGGGGCTCACTCTCCACTTAGTGCAGGAATGCGCTCCAGTTCTGGTTCCCGGTAACCGGCTGATTCTGCAGCTTGACATGCAGAAGGGGACGTTAAGAGTGAATTCAGCATTTCTTCTTTGTATCATCTTTTTTTTTTTTTTTTTTTGGAAGTATTACTCTTCCAAGTTCCTACTGTGAACCGCCACTGGATGGCGCCATGCACCTAAGTGCAGCCCCCTTAGAGAGAGGCCGAGGGGTGGGGAAAGGCAGCCTCAGAGCCGTGAAACATGGGGCTCAGGCTTCCTCAGAAATCTAAAGGGGCTGGCATGTGGCTGAGTGTATAGATATTATTAGTTATTCAATAATCAACGTAAGGTAAACACTCAATAAATCCTTATTGAAGAAGGTCAATTCAATTGCTCACATTAATTTGGAAACTACTATTAAGGTTCAGGGCAAGAAAACTGATTTTGGGAGATGTAATGCATGTGACCAGCAAACAGTCATCTCTATTTCACCTTGCAGTGAAGAAGCAAGGTTTGAATATGTTTAATAATAGAACAGATCATTTCATCATGGAATAGACTTTTTTTTTTCAAGGAAGGTAGTTTGCAAGTTTGAGGAGCTCATTTTCTAAGCTCACCTGCACGTCTGATGTGGTCAGCGGGCTGGGGGAAAGCCTCCCACCTGCCTGGCGCTTCTCACCTTGGTATAAGGTGAGGCCCATTGTGTACGGAGGTGAGAAAGTATAAAGCAAAACTCTCCAGGGCTAACAATGAGCAGAATATACAAGCAGCCACGAGGCTGGCTACATTTTGCTCAAGAGATGTAAAATATTTCTGGGTTTTAAAATTCACAACATAGAGCTAAGGAAGAAAATCGCTCTCAATTTATTGGAATTTTTTTTTATGTTGAAATCTATATCCAAAAGAAGTGAAAAGCCATTCAGATGGAATTTGTTAAAAGAGCGCCTCTTATGCCGAATTGCTTTCAGAAGCAACAAAATGTGTTGCCAAAATGAACAGAAAATGTCGAAGAAGCTCTTACCAGTCATGAGCGGCCATAACCGCAAACACGGCAAGGCAGCCGCGTGCTGAGCTGAGCGCATAAAGCGCACTTTTTATTTTTATAGACATTTGTAAAAGGCAATGAAGCACGGAATATGCTCAAGAATCACCTTAGAGTCGGGAAAGAACTTTCTAGAAAGTTTACATGTTTTTAAAAATGCTTATTTTTGAGATAGAAATTTTAAAATTTTAAAAGAAAGCTGGCCATTCCTCTCGGAGCTGAACATTCAATCGGAAAAGCTACAGCTAGTTCAGAACCTGAGATGTGTGTTTGGGGCGTTTGGAGGCTGTGACTATTTCAACAATCCTAAAATGCCTTAGATTTTTTTTTATTTTTTATTTTTTTAACGTTTTTGGATCTCTGAAGTCTGAATGCATCTTACAGCCCATGCTAATGTCGTTGGCAGCAGCTCCTGAACTAATGGCGCGGTGGACAGTCAACGGCTCCTCAGGCTGGTCCAAGGCCATGCACGCGGTGGCTGGCGGAGGGGCCCTGGCAGGAAGCATAAGGCCTGGGGCCTGAAATCCAGCTTACGGTCCGCTTGCTAAACATAGTGTTCAAAGCCTGGGTCCAACCAAAGGGTGTTTTGTTTTCTACCTTGTACAAAGGTGCCTCAGAGACTTCTAATTTCCCTGAGCCTGTCCACACCCCGCTCCCCGAAACCCAGCACTCCTGAACTTGAGACACTCTGGGAGGACTCTACTCCTGCACGGCAAGATGGCCGGCGTTTCCGGCGAGCCCGTTCCTTACGCCATGTTTTCCTCCCCGCCCCGGAAGTCAAAGCTCTCACACATTTCCAGGGCGCCTGTTCCTCCCGCCATGCCCTCCCCACCCTGGAAGTCGGCACTCTTTACACAACGTACCCACTCGCAGCTTGAAGTCATTGAAGGAGTGTTTGTTGATAGCGTCCAGCTTCGCCACCAGGGCAAAGGCAAACTCCACCATGGTGCCGATGTGCATGTACTGCCTCTCGGGCTCCTGAGCGGAAACAAACACACGCACGTGGGGTTAGAGGTCAACCGGATGGGAAACGGTCCCTTGAGTCACAAACCTGGGCTCCAGGCAGACAGCAATGCTTGAGGTTACAGGGCTGCAATGCCCGGCAGCCAGGTGTGAGGGTCACCCCCTCATCACAAGGAGGCCCTGTGCCCCAATTCATTTTTTTAAATGTTTTATTTATTTTTGAGAGAGAGAGAGAGAACGTGCGTGAGCAGGGGAGTGTCAGGGAGAGAGGGAGACACAGAATTCGAAGACAGGCTCCAGACTCTGAGCTAGCTGTCAGCACAGAGCCTGATGCGGGGCTTGAACCCATGAACCGCATGATCATGACCTGAGCCAAAGTCGGACACCTAACCAACTGAGACACTTACCCAGGCGCCCCCCCCCCCATCATTCTTGTGACTGCGGGGAGCCCTGAGACACAGGAAGACATGGAATAGGACGTATGTTAGCTTAACCCAGAAACCGCTGACAGAAGACACTTTGAGAGGGACTTGCCCTGTACACCTGTCTCCCCTGTTCTCCGCTGGCCTCTGGTCCCCCCACTGGACTGACCAACAGGAGGGCCAGGGAAGGTCAGGGGGAGCAGGGGAGAGAGGTCGGATCCTTTCCTCCTCTTGCCCACTGCACACCTACCACATAGCTCACTTCGGTTCTGGAAACACCACATCTTCCCTTTTGCCCCTTTTAGGGGAAAGGTCTTATGTGTGTCCCCCGCTCTCCCCCCTCCCCAAATTCATAACCTCCAAATCCTCAGTATTTGTATTTGCTGCTGCTTATCTCCATCGTTAAAGAGGAGATTAGGATCAAATGAGGTCATTGGAATGACTAATCCAGCACGGCTGGTGTCCTTCTAGAAAGAGGAGGTTAACACACAGGCACACACAGAAGACCATGCGAAGATGCAGGGGGAAGATGGGGTCTAGAAAGCGAGGACCGGGGCCTCCGGAGACACCAACCCCATCAGCACTTGCTCTCTGACCTCTAGTCTCCAGAACTGGGAGACCATACATTTCTGTTGTTTAAGCCGCCCCCGCTGTGGCGCCCTGTGACAGCAGCCCGAGCCGACTGATTTGGGGTAACAGCTGCCTGGCTCTCCGGTCCCTGGGGGACCTCTCACCCCTTGAGGAATAGTTACCATACACATAGCGCTGAAGGAAAGAGCAGTCCGAGGCCTCCAATGAAGGTAAGTGGGAATTTCTATTCCCATTGACTACTAATTTCTATTTCTATTTCTGTTACTAATTTCTATTTGCTATTAATTTGTAACACCTATCCGTATTTCCTTTAGAAGGCCATCTTTGTAAAATTTCTATTTTTGGTTATATTTTAAACAGAGATTCCTTATTAGGATATGTGTATAACTGATAAAATATATTTACATATCCTAAAGGTCCCCCCTCCCCACTGAATGACTGGCTGCACCAAGAAGTGGGGGGAAATGCAGTCCCAGCCCTGCCCCGCATATGTGGCTTGTGGTTTGGGTGTCTGTCTAGAATCAGTGCAGTCTTTTATCTCCCTCACTAGTCTGTGAGCTCCCCAAGGGCACAGACTATGTACTATTCATCTGTGTCTCCACAGAGGCACCCGATATGTGTTTATTGAGAGACTACATTTAGATCGCCGGTGGGAGCCGGGAGGAAATGCTTAGGAGGAAGGGAGAGCCTTGTCGAGCTTTGGTGGAAGGTCAATGCCAACTGATGCTCATTTCAGAAACACACCCAGGAGGGGCCGTTGACACACCCACGGAAGTGGGGGAAGGCTCAGATGAAGAGGACACAGCGTATTCAAGCAGGGAGGCTGGGGACAGCGTCAGCGGCTGGGGGAGGACAGAGAAAGTCAGTAAGGACACTGGAAATACTTAAGAGCGAGGCAGCCCTTTGTGGAGTTCAAGTGTTTGATCCCGCTGGGAGCCCGGGGGAGCTCACGCAGATGGAGAGGGCTCTCGAGATGGTGAAATGGTAGAGACACGGTGACCATGGGGAGCGTTCACCATGGAGGGTGAAGACAAAAACCAGCTGAGCAGTTCAGGAGGGAGGCAGGAGCAGGACGGCGGAGCCCCTGGATGTGGCCTGCACGCTGAAGGCGACAGGGAGCTGGAGAAAACCAAGGTAACGGCCAAAGGAGGAAGAAAAATCACAACGGGGTTATTCACGGAACCTACACAGGATCTTAGTAACAGGAGTTGTGGGGGGGGGGGGCAGCACCAGGCACGTCTCTCCATGTTGACTCTGAGGACACCTGAGTTGGATCATTCTTCATCCTGGGGCCACATCTTAGCCCTGCAGGATGTGGAGGAGCACCCCTGCCCTCCTCCCAGAGATGCCCCCTTCCAGGACAACCCCAAATGTCCTCAGACATCACCCAATGTCCCCGAGGGGACAAGCAGATCACTACTGAGGCCACTGCACTAAATGACATAAACATGAGCAGAGACCCTGAGGACGTTCCTCCTCTCCTCGGATAAACCCTATCGTTCCAGAGAAAGACCGCTGAGATGCTACTGTTGCCACAATCCTCAACCTAAAAATTGTGAGAGAAAATCCACACAATTTAAACAACTGGAGCCATGGGACAGACTGCCAGCTAATGCCGGGGGAAATGCAGTCATGTCTTAGTCTTTTTATTAAAGTTTAGTATTTTTTTTTTTTAAAGAGAGAGAGAGAAAATGGGCAGGGAAGAGGGGCAGAAGGAGAGAGACTCAAGCAGTCTCCGCGCTCAGTGCAGAGCCTGACACGGGGCTCAATCCCACAACCCTGGGACCATGACCCAAGGTGAAATTAGGAGTCGGACGGGCCACAGAGTCACTGCCTGACCACAGGTCTGCTCTATCCGAGCTCGCTTTATTTCCGGTCTCGTGACCCACAGGGAAGGTGTGACTTGCAAGTTCATGCTTCCGGCCCTATGGAAACATCTTTCTCCTAAACAGGAAGCACAGAGACACTTGGGGAGCTCAGGTGGTTAAGCATCCGACTCTTGGTTTCAGCTCAGGTCATGATCTCCTGGTTCGTGGGTTCAAGCCTGGCTTTGGGCTCTGTGCTGACAGTGTGGAGCCTGCTTGGGATTCTCTCTTATCTCCCTCTCTCTCTGCCCCTTCCCTGCTCGCACGTGGGCACACACACACTCTCTCTCTCTCTCTCTCTCTCTCTCTCTCTCTCTCTCTCTCTCCCTCCCCCGACTCTCAAACTAAATAAATAAACTTAAAAAGATAAAACAGACTTGAAGCACAAACTCTTAAATCAACAGGCAGAATCCTGTGTAACGACCATCACAACTGTTCCAACAAGGGGGAAGCATTTGTCACGGGGGGAAACGGTTTGCTTTCCACCGAACCACGGAAGGCACACGAGCTTCCCTCCCTGATAAGTGATCACCCGGTATGTTTCCATGCGGTGGGCCTAGGCTGGAGGTCTCACACGACCTCAGTGATGAATGAAGAGATTGAGTTCTGGGAGTGGGGTTTAAATCTAATGTCCATAACTCACTTGGGCTTCGTAAACCCTGGAGAAAATTAGGCTTGGCCTCAAGAAGAGCTCAGTTCATTTCAAAAAGTCCTTATAACTGAGCTTTTGATAAATATTTGATGATAATATAAAGCAGCTCTTTCTCCCACGACCCAAATGATTTCTGTGGGATGTCTCCAAATATTTAACCGACTTCCAGGGACACGGCGATAGGCACATCGAGCGCCCTTAAACACATTTTGCAAGCTGTTTGCTTTGGAAATCCCACCAGTGAGGAACCCTGCTTAAGTAAATGCATGTCTATGGAGGTTATTTTATAACCCAAGTGCCTGTTGGGTAAACACCGAGCTGATTATTTTAGGCTGAAATTAACATACACCTTGCCTCCTTTCTTGACCTGTCCTCTGGCCTCCCTGCCCTTCCTCTACCCATCAGATACTCACTGCGAACCTGCTGTGGTGGCATCTGCCTGATGCCGAAGGTTTGGAACTGCTGCCCCGGAGCTGTTCTCCTGCCTCACGCCCCTGAGACCTCCTGAGATCTGTCCTGTCTCTGAAGTGAACGTTGGCGCTCTCCCAGGTGAGCTGATTAGCACAGCCTGAAGACTGGCTCACACCGGGCCCATCCGAGGACACCACTGGGACTCATGACTGCCCAGTGTCAACCAAAACTCCAAGGCACGAGGAAATACTGATGGAAAATGGCCTGGCGCTAGGTCATCTGTGGATCCTTCTAGACTCACTGAACTCAGATTCAGGTGGACTCTCCCTGTTTTCCACCCACTTCACTTTATAGAGAAAGTATTTTATTAAAATGCACATTGAGGGGAGGGCGCCTGGGTGGCTCAGTCAGTTAAGTGTCCGACTTCGGCTCATATCACGATCTCACGGTTCCTGGGTTCGAGCCCTGCATCAGGGTCTGTGTTGCCAGCTCCGAGCCTGGAACCTGCTTCGGATTCTGTGTCTCCCTCTCTCCTCTCTCTCTCCCTCTTTCTGCCCCTCCCCCTCTCATGCTCTGTCTCTGTCTCTTAAAAAATAAACAAACATAAAAAAATAAAATGCACATTAGAAGATGTTCTATCAAGCACCGCACCCCTCCCCCCCCATCATGTTTTAAACCATCTCCCATGAGAAAGTCAGTTGCCAAGCACACGGCTCACTGCAGACCCACTGTCATGGCTATGAGGGCCCGTACCCGGCGTGGCCTGGTTCTCGAATATATAAATGGAGGAGCGAGAAGATTGTCCGTATGAACACTGGAACGCTGAACTCGTGGCGGCTGCTGGAAATTCTCGAACGCTCAAGAGCAACAGTGGTATTAATTTAATAGCACGAAGGTATTTAGTCCTTGCACTGAGTCCCATGAGGGACTTTCTGTCTTTGTCCCCACTACGCGGATGGGGAAGGGAAGGCCCCGGATGGTTAGTAAGTAACTCGTGCAAGTGGCACAAGCGGGCTTCTGGGCCAGGGACCTGAGCCCGGCGCCCTGTCTGAGCCGTGTCGCTGACCCGCCCCCTCCCCGTGTGCATCTAGAACGCAGTGGGGACTGTGCGGTTTGCATTTGATGCGTCATCCTCATCTTCGCATCTTATGATTGAGTTTCCTTCCAACTTATTAATTTTAAAACATTTTGCACTGCGTTCATTATTGTGAGCTTCCTCAGGAGTAGGTTTCCGTCAACTATGCACAAATGTGGACAAATAAGCAGTTTTCCTTGAAAGTCTTGCTGGTAAAAGGTGGCAGGTGGGTTGGATGATGAGTCTAAGAGATACTCAGCTGACAGAGAGCTATCACCAGGAATTCTTCACGAACTATCCGGCACCCAAGTGGATGGCTGCAACTGTACTATCTTAGGGCATAAGTTGTGCATCTAAAACCAATATTATTATTCTGTCTCCTACAACATCGCTCTTATTCTTGACTCTTCTGCATTGCCAATGGTGTCCTCAACTGCAAATCCCTAAGTCGGAAACCCGAGCTGTTGGCGAGCCTGGCCTTCTCTGCCCCCTCCACCGCGGCCCCTCAGCTCCCAAGTCTGCCTCGCACGGGCACGCTTCTGGCATTCACCTCTTCCTTTACTCTCCCCAGGACTGTGGTTTACACCCTGACCACACTACTTGTCTGAATGTAGGAGGTTCCCGGGATAACTGTCGGTGCTCTTGAGTCAGGCAAAATTAGGCCCAACCCCAGGTTCTGTAATTGTGAGCTGCGTGGCCTTGGCTGAGTCACTTAGCTTCCCTGGGCATCAGTTTGCTCATCTCTAATGGGACGGTACCTCCCTATCTCTCAGTGTGGTGGCGAAGGTGAAATGAATTGGTTAAATTCAGCCTACATCCCTGGGGCTCAGGACTCAGCTTCTGTTGTGAGGGTTCAGAGAAGCAGGTCACTCTGTCTGACATGAAAAGCATTGAGGAGGAAAATGTCAGAAACTGTCTCAGGCCCTTGTTTAGAACCTTCTTCCTTTGCACACGCTGTGGATGAATGTTTGTGTCCCTGTGACATTCATATGTGAAAGCCCAACCCCAGTGTGATGGATTAGGAGGTGGGCCTCTGGTTAGGTCATGTGGGGGGAGTCTTGTGAATGGGATTAGTGCCCTTGATCGGAGGGGCTGGGGAGAGCTGGCTTCCCCTCTGTGCCTTCCACCACGTGACACACAGCGAGAAGACAGCCATCGGAAGACCAGCAAGAGGGTCCTCACCAGACATCCTAGCTGCTGGTGCCCTGGTCTTGGACAGACCAGCCTTCGGAGCTGTCAGAAGTGAATGTACGTCATCTGTCACCCAGTCTACTGGCGGCTCGTTAGGGCAGCCTGGGCTGACTTGAGACGGTCTCTCATGTTCTCAGATACTCTCCACGTCACCCAGCCTTGGAATTGTTTGCACACATGCCTTTCCCGGACTGTCAGCTCCGGGGAACACTCACCACAGTGGGGAAAGGAAACACTTGTTGGATGTCCTACTAGCGCAGTGAAATCTAGAACAGCTGAGCTGGAGACGGAGCTGTTAACCTGAATCACTGAACGTGGATGGGAAATGTTTTTTCTTTGCTTTGTTGGCAACCGGGCTTTGCTAATATGCTGGGTGAGCGAGTCTAGGAATCTCATGGGCTGATCACATGGAGCCTGGGATCCGATCTGGGGGATGGAGGGAGCCAAATGAAGGAGACACGCGGATGCCATCTGCACCTGTGTCTCTATAGGGCGGACTTGGCAAGAACCAGATGGAGCTGAAGGTGGTGCTTAGTAACTATCCCCAACCTGCAGCCCAGGGCACGCTGTTGAATTTCTTACTAAATTCATTTTTACATGATTTTAAAGTCAATAAGTTTTTACGTAAAACAAAATAATTAAATAGATCAAAAGGAAAGTAAGGATACAAATGCTTTATAAAATTGTAAAAAGCACTATATATATATAATGGGTAAGACCCGAGAAATCCTGCTTATTGAGTAGGGCAGGAAGGGTGGTCTTCATACACCGCAGAGCCCCTCAGAGGTCGAGGCGGTGAGGCTCCCAGCGCACAGAGGGAATGGGGCAACAGGGGCTCGTGTGGACTGTGGCCAGCTGAGAACACGTCCCCGTCTAACGGAAGCAGCTGCTTCTGTGTTCCAGCCGATGACCACTGTCATCAGGGACGGAGATCAGGTGGACAATCTACCAATTTTCAGGAGAAGCTGGACATGATCATTATTTAGTGAAATGTCCTCATTCTAAAAAATGTTCTGTAAGTCAAGGAAAACATACTTGTGACCATAGTTTGCTCTCAGGGCTTACAGCACAAAGGCCACGGCCCGGAACAAGCAGGAGGCTTTGCACCTGTGTGGCCTGAAAGCAGGTGAGGTCCTGGCAGCGAGGGGGGTGGGCACTGGCTGCCGACTTCCCTCCCTGGACGCCAACTTGTCAGGTGTGTGTCCACGAGTGGGATCAGCATTCTAGCCTGTTTTCAGTCTGACATTTCATTTTTTTGACAAATGCCTGCTTCTTTTGAAAACAACCATCAGTTGCAATGCATCAAGCAACCAACCAGCTCGTCATGTTACCTTTCAGCTTAAAATTGGAACGTACCGTTTCATTTAAAAAATACAAATGAGGCAGAACAGAGGCAGGCACGGAAGCCCTGCTCTGACTAGGTGCTGACAGGCTGCCAGGCCTGTTCTCCCAGTGCAGAAGTTCTACTGCTCCCCAAGGAGACAGTGAGGCGGTAATTACAAATAAGAGCTCGATTTCAAAAGGCTTTGCCCCAGATAACTTTGCCCCTTTTTGGATTTAACAAAAGCACATTAATCCTTGATAAACCCAAAATGTTTTACACATCGAATGTCTCTTGTTGCCAAACTAAATATTTGGCCAAACGATACATAGAAAGGTGTTTTGGCTTATGACTGGAAAAACAAGGGGCACCTGTATCGCTCAGTCGGTTAAGCGTCCGGCTTCGGCTCAGGTCATGATCTCACGTTC
Source organism: Mungos mungo (assembly GCA_004023785.1). Lineage (NCBI taxonomy): Eukaryota > Metazoa > Chordata > Mammalia > Carnivora > Herpestidae > Mungos > Mungos mungo. The sequence goes on along the minus strand of PISW01002910.1, from coordinate 221,442 downwards.
GTGGGTTCGAGCCCCGCATCGGGCTCTGTGCTGACAGCTAGCTCAGAGCCTGGAGCCTGCTTCTGATTCTCTGTCTCCCTCTCTCTCTGTCCCTCCCCTGCTCATGATCTGTCTCTCTCTGTCTCTCAAAAATAAATAACTGTTAAAAAAAAAAGTTAAAAAAAAAAGAAAGAAAAACAAGTAGGTAGGTTACAAGTAGGGCACAAAAGGCAGAAGAGACGTTCACTTCTTACAAGAATAAAATATCTGCGTTGCTATTTATCAAGTGTGTTATCCCTCCCTGCCCCAATCAAACGTAATGTACTTTCCTTGTAGAAGACTTCCACTGCACTTCAAAATATTTCTAGAATGACCTTACCAGGATCTAATTAATGCCTGAAATAGAAATAGCTCATATTGAGTAAACTCTCTGCACGAACATGACGACTTATATTGCATTTCTGTCCAAAACCCTTATATCGGTCCTATCGGAGGGAGCAGGGGTGTCAATAAGCACACAGGGTACAAGTCACAACCCTGTTATTATGGCTGTTATCATTTTTATGACCTACGGTGGCCAAGGAGTATTGTGCATATGAACGCAGGCTTCCCAGCAGCCTTATGAAATGGGCACGCTCCCCATTTTATATAAAGACACTGGAGCGCAGAGACCTTAGCTACTACCGGAAGCCATGAGTGGTCTCACTTGAAGTCGTGTTCTTTTCCACTTGACCATATTGACAGCGATGGCTGGTAAGAAGTCGGGAAGCAGGCCAAGGGTGGCTGAGAAGGCCAGTTTGGAGGCTGCAGTTGATGAAGGCAGGAGGGGCAGGGTGGGCGGGATAGGAAAGGTGCACTAAGGTCAGGCAGGAAGCAGCAGAGAGTGAACTGCACACACGCCAACATGGCGTGGGACGGTTGGTAAAGGGGCTGACGAGGCAGCAGCAGGTGAGCCCTGCCCCAGGGTTGGCAGCCCAGATCTGTCCCTGCTTGTTCTGTCTGTGACCTTGGGCAAGTTACTTCACTGCTGTGCCTCAGTTTCTCCTTCTCCGTCTATAACATGGATGGTTGAGGGGGGGGATCTCTCAGGCTTGTCAAAAGTAGACTCAGGAGGCATTTTGTGAGTGTCCAAAAAAGTCAGCGGGAGAAAGGAGAGGGTCTGGATCAGGAGTGGCAGGTTTGTGAAACAGGGAAGGGAGTCAAACACTGTTCTGGAAAGTTAGGTGGGCACATCCTCCAACCTCCGCCAAGGAACCCTCCTCGTCTCCATGCACACCGCCCCCTGCTGGGGGATTTGGGGAACACCACCCAAGACGTGGCATAGGAATGGTGGATAAGAAACACATTTACAAGAAAGCTGAAAATGATATGCCGTCCGTGGGAGGAAGGGAAATGGGATCTGGACACAGGAGGTCAGAGGAGGTCAGATCAGGGTGCAGGACACACTTCTGTGAACGTCGGAGCCTAGCTTCTGATGATGGTGTCTGCAGTACACATGGGGATGACCTAGAGAACTAGTGGAAACGGGGATTTGCAACCCCATCCTCAGAGACACAGGGGAGGGCTGGGGCCCTGTTTCTGGGAGTAGGGGACAAGAAGAAGCTGACGGTGTTAGGAGTGGCTGTCCCTGGAAAGTTGGAAAGGGAGGCCTGGCCCAATGGTCAGGGTGGCAAATGATGGTGCTGGCAGGGGCTGAATATGCAGCGGGGGCGGATGGAGACCCCTGGCTGAGAGGGGGTGTCAGGGAATGAACATGGACAGCATCCCAAAGAGAGGGACCATGGGCAGGTGACACACAAGGGGACTTCTAGGTGAAGGGAATGACCAGCTCTACCAGATGCTGCGACAGGACTTGAAGAATGAGGGCTCAGAGCACACAGCCCAACTGGGATTTTGGAATGTGGAAGTGCTTCCTGGTCATCAGGAGTGGAATTTCTATTGTTGGTATCAGGGAGGGTCAGGGAGGATGGGGAAGGTGAAAGACAAAGGCAGTGGATGAGGGCAATCGGTCCACAGAGAGTGCCTGAGGGACAGAAGAGACACTGGCTGAAGACATTCCACCAATGTCTGGAGGAGGCAGGGTCAGCAAAGACCGGCAGAACAGGGTAGGCCATACGGGGCGAGCGAGGATGTGCCCACCCCACACGCTGAATGCTGAAAGGGTCTTCACGCGCTATGCCTCAGAGAATCTCCGCTCTAAGCCCCGCCAAGGGATCAGTAAGTGGCTAAGGTCTGGACTGGACGTGTTCAGGTCAAGCTGCCCAAGACGAGACCAGCTGGAGAGGCCTCGGAATCAGGGCTGGGCTGACGGGAGGTGAGTGAGGCACTCCCCTCAGGCACAGAGTTTAAGGAGGCTCCAAAAAGCTCAACAACCATGATCAATGACATCCAATGCAATATTTTAAAAATAAAGATTAATACAGAAAAATCCAGAATGAACGTATCAAAATTTTAAATAGAGGGGAGTATGTGGACTGAATTGTTTCCCAACCAAAACTCCTGTCTTGAAGTCTTTAAACGCTCCCCACCAAGCTCTCTCTTTCTTTCCTTCTGCCACGTGAGGGCACAGTGAGAAGGGGGCCATTTACAAGCAGGAAGAGATGTATCCTGCAGGAACTTGATCTGGGACATCCAGTTTCCGGAACTGTGAGTCTATAAATGTCTGCTCTTTGAGCCACTCAGCCTGCGGCTGCTGAACACCTTGGAGCCTGAGGCGAAAGGAGAAAGCTCCCTTTCTATATACAAGATTTTGTGTTACTTTTTTAATGGTTAACTTTTCCCATAACATTAACGGTGTTAAAAAGGTATACGTTTGCTTCCATTAAAGCCAAGAAAATAAAATTATCATGAGTTCTGTTGTTGGTATAATTAAGGTAGTTAATATTAAAATACCGTTAAACATTTTCATACCTATACATTCCAACTTTCCAGTAGTTTTTCAGCACTTTAATGTTCTGTCAATAAAAATCCAACCGCTAAAAAGATACACTACCATTTACATAGGGTGACCCATGCTTCCTTTTGCCTCTGACACTAAGATGGCTGGGAAGGGCACTGCTCAGAACCCAAGACGAGATTCTTCTAAGGTTTCCTTTACCACCATTTTACTTCTCCTTATCGCTAAAGTGATGAACACCCATTACAAAGTAATCATGTGGAAGCAAAAGCCCAAGGAGAAAAGCAAGTGCCAGTCACTTGGGAAACCGCTAGCGTCAACTTGGGAGTCAGATGGTTGGCGTTCTAGCCTCTGCCCATGAATATTGAGGAAAAAGAGCAGAAGGAGCCGTGTTTCGCACGCGGCTGTCCCTCTGTCCCCCTCTCACTCCATCCGGTCTGTGGGAGGTGTGGGAGAGGGCGCACAGCCTCCAGGCTCAGCCCTCCCTTTCTTGGGGGAATCGGCCTGCCTACAGCAAGCTGTGCTCTGGCAAGTTCTGTTCCTTGGGCCCACCCACCTCTGCCTCACAGCAAATCCGTGCTGGTGTCCCCAGGGAGCCCACTGCCCAAGACGGAAGGGGGAGGGTCTGGTTTATTGAACCACAAGCTACACACGTGCATCTACACACACCCTCCCACATACACAGAGAAATAAAACCCAACACACTAGAAAGCCCCCTCAAACTTACAGTTAATTGAAGATACTCAATTTTGCTCAACCACCTTTTCAACCAAAAGTCTAAGTGGTCAGCTTGGTTTTTAACCACATTGATTCTTTTTCTTCAATGTTTATTTATTTTGAGAGAGAGCACAAGCGGGGGAGGGGGAGGGAGAAAAGGGGAGAGAGAATCCCAAGCACACTCCATGCTGTCAGCACAGAGCCTGATGTGGGGCTGATCTCACAATGAGATCATGACCTGAGCTGAAACTCAAAGTCAGACTCTTGACCAGCTGAGTCACCCAGGTACCCCATGACATTGTGTTTATTTTTATTTTTATTATTTTTTTAATGGTTATTTTTAAGAGATAGTGACAAAGTATGAGCGGGGCAAGGGCAGAGAGAGAGAGGGGACACAGACTTTGAAGCAGGCTCCAGGCTCTGAGCTGTCAGCACCGAGCTTGACGTGGGGCTCGAACGCATGAACCATGAGATCATAACCTGAGCCGAACTCAGGTACTCAACTGACTGAACCACCAAGGTGCCCTGACCACATTGTTTTTATTTATTTATTTATTTTAAAAAATTCTTTCAAATATTTATGTATTTTGAGAGAGAGAATGGAGGAGGGACAGAGAGAGGGGGAGAGATAATCCTAGGCAGGCTCCAGACTCTGAGCTATCAGCGCAGATGAGGGGCTTGAACTTACAAACTGTGAGCTCATGACCTGAGCTGAAATCGGGAGTTTGACATAAGACCAACTGAGCCACCCTGGTGGCCCTTGGCCACATCGTTTTTAATCAAAAGACCAGGAGCCATCTTTTAGTAAGTCATCTTACAATAAACCGCTATAACCTTCTACTTTCTTGTATATTTATGTGGTATCGAGCAGCCACCTGATCAGTTGTTTTTTTTCTTTCCCCATTGACCAGAGAAAGGCGTTCTGTGACCAGACCCTCAGAAGCCTCTGGAATGCTCATCTTTGTGCATAGGATCTTAATCACTGAGAGTGAGATTATACACACAGTACAGTTCATGAGTTAGCCTATGGCCACGTTGGCTCCAGGGCTGATCTACGGGTGGAGCCGGGGCTCAGTGTGCTGTTGTGTGGCCGACAGACACATCCGTACCTGGGCGTGCTCCTGGCTGGGCACGGCGCTCAGACCGGTCGCTGCCATATACGTGCTGCCAATTGTCTTGATCTTTTCAACTCCACTGAACTTGGGCTTGGACAGCAGCTGTGAAGCAATGACAATCGTTTGGTTACTCAGTTGGGTGCAGTTTCTAAAGACATTCTCCAATTCTAGTTCAAAGTAAAAGGAATATGGATGATTTCAACCACTGCTTTATTCACATTTTGACCTTGGGCTTTGCTGAGAAAGAACACTTCTACTCTCTGCAAAGAGTGTGTCCTTGGAAGGAAATACAACATAATGATATACTTCCTATTATCATGAATTACCTTTTAATCTTCTAGGGAAGGAACCAGGGTAAATTACAATGCAAGTGGTAATAGTCTCAAATAAATTTTCCAACGCTGTGTTTAAAAGGCCAAACACAAAAGTATGATTCAGTGAGAGAGGTCTTCCCTGCCTGGTGAGGGTGATTTATGACCAATTATAGTGCTGAGAATTGGTTTTTGCCTCTGAGCTCTAGATGTAAAGGGAATAATTATCTAGGATGGCTCTCCCCATCTGCTCGGACCCTAATCCTTCTTGTCCCGGTTTCTGGTACCACTTACCAGCTTCCTACTGGCCCCCTCCCTGTCCAAGTACATTAGGACTTGGGTTGGGATGGAGAAAATGTAAAAACAAGAGCAGAAGCTGTAGGAAAGAGAAAGAAGGGGTGGGAGAGTAAGGGACAGAAATTCTGGAAGGTTCTATATCTGCTCACAAGGACAATGGCACCCACTGAAGACTGGGAATAACTTCTTGACCCTTTGTTGGCGCGCCTGCTTTCAGAGGGGATTCCTTCAAGATTCTATGCCAGGGTGTCTAAGGCAGATTAGCAAATCCCTGTACCTCATATCCATGAACCAACCCAACCCAAAATAGCCCTGCCACTCACCCACCTGTACTGGGGAGGATTTATTTCTCGGAGGGGCAGCTGAAGCCAATATGACACTGTTTCTCACTAGGAACCTGGCATAACAGTGGGAAGCTCTAGTTGCCATAACTTTGCTATAGTCTTGAGTCAATCTCATGGTGACAATGGTGATCGCAGAGAAATGCACAGGTCACACAAGCTATTTAGAAGGTTGGCCTGAAACCATCATGTTACGTACATAAGTTCATCATCATGGTATTTCAAAGTTCCATGAATCATGATGAACCTATGTTCATGGATGTCAAGTTTGCTATATCTTGCCTGATATTTATAAGAATGATGTAGCAGCAAGAGACTTAAAAACACTGGTGTGTCTGTTCTTATCAATAAACAAAACACGTTATTCTCTGTGTAGGCAGAATATTGAAAATTGAAAAATGACACCTATTTCAGATTATGAAACATATACTGTGTCCCTTCTAAAATATCCCTCATACGTATTGCTTTTTCAATAATCGAGCATGTCATCCCCGCACAGTTCAAGCTGATATCTGACCTTAGATTATGCCGAGATAGACATGCTAATAATCTACTATGATAAATATATTCATTATTTCTTTTCATATTAACTGATACGCAAGTATTTTCCTTGGAGTTCAAGCCTTTTGAGAAAATTCACCAGTGCACCGGAAAGACATTTTATTGATATCGATTTTGGTACTTGTTCCTAGGGAATATGCTATCTCACAAATAAAATATAGTATATCTCCAAAGTTCGTCACGGGCCATAAAAGAACAAAAGGCTTTAATTTTTAGCCAGCCACCAGAAATTACACCCAGAGACTTAACATATGCCACAAAGTCAGACTGACTTCAAACGGAATGGCCACAAGAATGCCAAAGTGTGGGACAGGGGTCCCCTTGCCTAAGAAGCATAACTCTCAAGTACCTACATCGTCAAAGTCGGCGATGATCTCATTCAGGAGCCGAAGGCATTCCAAGCCCTCCTTGTTCACATCTGATTCTGTGTAGAACTCCTTGAAATCCGGAATGGAGGCAAACATGACGCAGACACAGTCATAGGACTGGTGGTATAACTCCTGCCCGGGAGGAAAGGAAGACATGAGCACCAGGAAACCTTTTCAGCAAACACACTCTTAAGTGTTTCTTCATGTGGGAATTGGTAAAGCAATCACCCAGTGCCCCCTCTACGTGCCCCAAACCAGCTCCTAGTCCACTCCAGACGCCATTGATGGCAGGTGAGGGCTTCTAAGGAGCAGGATGCAGGCTCTGAATTCTCAACACAGCGTTTCCACTGCCACTACCAGCCAGTAGGAGGCGTCCCTCCAGCAAAACTTCTCTGCCACTGCCCTTCAACAATTATGAGAGATCACAGACTTTTCTGGCTTCAGAAAGAAACGTCCTTCAAGCAACTGAAGGCCAACAAAATGATCTCCCGCACAACTCTATTGCCCTAAAATGACTTGTTATGGCTACATCTTTGCATCGAGGTCTCTGTGCCTGTTTTTCTTTAGTGTCTTCTGAGAGGAGCCAATGACACTCATCAGGTTACCTCCTAACTACCCCAGAAAGAACTGGTGACACTCCCCGGGTTACTTATTCATATCGAATCAAACGCCAACGCTATTTATTCAAGACAGCCTTTTGTTGTTAAATACAAAGAGGCTCATAGTTCTTCATCCATAGACGTGAATAAAATTACAATGTCTTCTAAATACAATTTTAAGGTGTTTCCATAGTTTTTTCAACATACAGTGAAACTTTCAAATTCAGTGAAAGTTTTAGAAAGGAAGGGTTGTTATATGGGCGAAGGGGCTGATCCTGGGTGTGAGGATCTGCCGCCCCACCCCCCCCGCATTGGCACTGGCTCACCAGGTCCCTCAGGGGGCATGACATGGGCAGGAAGGCCAGGCGCCATGGTGAGTGCAGTGCATCATGGCGGGTGCAGGGAAACACTCCCTCCACCCAGAAACGTGAGGAGAGTTCTGTCAAACAAGATGGCCGACCTCAACGGGATGGAAGAAGGCAAGCGGCTGGCACTTCCTGCGTGCCTGGCATGGTGAGGACATCTATTTTCGTGAACGTTACAGTGAGCTCTGCTCTCTGAGGCACCCCGACCCTCCTCTGGGAGAGAGCGCACTGCGACAGCACCACAACTCCCAGGTTCGGGGGCCTCTCCAAAGCACCATTCTTCCCCCACTGAGGCCTCCTGACAAACACAGCACAATGGCGACCCATGGAAGGCGACATCCTCTGTTGCCAGAAAGTATCACAGCTTTGGAGTTGGAAACGGGGCTTAGGTGTCATTTCAACACTTGCTCACACGTAAGCGCTCTGCTGAAGGAGCTCAAGTAGCAAAAAAAAAAAAAAAAAAAATCACAAAGCAACTGCATCTCTGTGCCCACTGTCTCTTTTAGTTTGCTGAGTGAGACCCGTTCCTCTCCAACCCAGCCCACCCCTGGACGAAGACGTGGGACAACCCCATGACTCTTCCTGTCATTCTCGGGTGATATGGGTCCTCTTGTCAATAATTAAAGTGCCCGGCTCGACAAGTGGTCAAAACCCAGACCCTGGCTGGACCTGCGGCCCTTCCCCTTCCCCAGCAGGGTCTGGGGGGAGGGGTCTGCAGCGTGGGGGAGGGGCATGGCTGGCTTCTACACTCTCTACTCACGCATCTCCATCCACCCTCCCCAACTTCCTACACCAGGCTTTCCAAACATCCAGGGGTGCAGGACAGGGAGGAAGTGTGTGACAAAGTGGGAAAGCGCTCCACGGACTGCCTCGCGCTCCCTGGGCACTCACACCTGGCGGACACTGCCATGCGTTATGGGAAGATTCCCTGTCACTTTTTCTATCGCTGGGCCCCCTGCCCGAGGCTCCCTTGCTGGGCACTATACGCTCCCTGCTGCTTGTGACTGTCTCTGCCCGAGCTCTCTGGCTATTGCTGTAGCTTCTCTGCTGGGGCCCATTCACCCCTCCAGGTGGCTGTGTAAAACCGCAGCTCATGCCAACTGCCTTCCTCCCGCTGGTCCCTGAGCAACATTCAGCATCCTCTGCCCTGACGGTCCCATTGCATTCCCCACCCGCAGCCCCAACTCTCCTGGCTCAGATGCTTCCATCAGCTCCTTCCGTCTGCATTTTCCACTTGTCAGGGACCTTCCGGTCACCGGTGACCCCCAGGGGCTGGGGTTTCCCCAGGACCACTCAGCAGCTCGAGCACAGGGTACACACGCCAGGCTGTGTGGTTCTGACTCATGCACAGGGCTAGAGGGGAAGGGAAGATCCCTGGGGGTGGGGGTTACGTCTCACTATGTCCAGTCCAGCACCCACCCCTCTTCTGGCCTCCAGCCTCCTGCCCATTCCTACGTTGCCTGTGAGGGAAGGGCGGAGAATCTAGCAACTGGTTTTCCAAGGGAGCACTTGTAAACGAGCGAGCGGCTTAGTGCCCCCTCTGGAATAGGGGAGCCCCTGTCTCTGGGTCAGAGGCTGAAATTCACATTAGCATCTGCGCGTGCGCGCGCACACACACACACACACCGCTCCTGGGGGCTGCCGCGTGCCAGGCTCCATGCCACGTGTGAGGACCCAGAGATGAACCACACAAGCCCTGCCCCCAAGGAGTCAGAGTCTCGCTGGAGAGAGCGAGCAAATAAGGAGAACGTGGGAACAAGGCATGATCGCTGCCACTTATGTCCCCGCGTGGACGTGTCTGCTCCGTGCACCCTAGAAAATGCTCAGAACCGCCACTAGCGCTCAGTTTCCAAGCTCCCACATCAGTGCTCTCCTCCGGGTTCATTCTGTAGCAAGGAGGCCTTCCCACCATCTGCATCCCGCCCGCCCCGCCCAAGCTGACCTAGGTGCTCACCGTTTAGCATCCTTTTCCCAGTTTCCATCGAATTCCTAACCGACTCCGACTCCGGGGACTTGAGTGATTCCAGAACACAAAGGCGGCTCTGGAGCTGCTGGCGGCACGCAAGCCCGACCGGAGGGCCAGGGCTGAGGGGACTGCCGGAGGTGGTGGCGGGGCGGCTCACGGCTGGGAAGGCAGGTACGCTTTGCCCGCCTGGTGAGTCCCCGCAGACCCACAGTGACATCTGTGTCCTGTTTTGATCAAGCCTCGGATCTCCCGCAGTGCGGCCGCCTGGCTCAGAATCACACACCATCCTCCCCACCTGGGGACTCGGTGGAGGGCAGGTTCAGTGACAGAACGTCGCCCTTCCAACAAGTGATGAAAGCTAGCTTTGATGTCTGCTCAAGAGGCATGTCTAAACGCCCCTGCTACAACGTGGCGGTTTCAAGGGCTCCGGCCCAGGCGCAGAGCCCCCGCCCTGAGCCTGGATGGCCAAGAACCTCAGCAGCTGAGGGAGAAAACTGCAGAAGTTCTAAGCGAAGCTATTGCTCCGAGGGAAGGAAGCGGCGCCGCAGCACCCACATTGGCTCTGCCCGCACCCCCTGGAGCACAGGCAAAGTGAACAGATTTTCATGGAAATCAAAGCTTTTAGGGACTGTCACTGTGATTAAATCATTCTTCGCTTCTGAAGGGAAATTCATTTCCTCTGAACATCCACATTGTGGGCTAGAGAATCAAAGAGAGATGAAGGCTCTTTGTTCACATCGTCCAGGCTCCGTCCCGTGTCCTGTTCCCAAGGAGTGTTCCAGAAAGCCGTGCATTGGGATCCTTGATGGTGGCACGGACAGGCGTGCTCCTGTCCACCCCAGGTTCTCAAAGTAACCCCAGGTCTTGGATGGCATGGGTGCCCAGCTGCCCCCACCCCCAGAAGGAGCTGGGAAGGCAGAACTGCTGGGTCCAAGGACAAAGCGATTACAATCAGGTCTTCTGCAGCCTCTTCAGGCCCCATAAAGGGAGGGGAAGACGGCGTCCTTGAAGCTATTAATAAGTTCCAGTGCGCAGTGACTCTTTAAGTTTTGCATAAATCTGGGATCTTTGCTTAAAAGATATCTAAAATTGAGTGTTGACTGCAGGCCAGGCGTCACTGTAAGTGCTCTGCATGAATTATTGCTCTTAATTTTTGTAATGGTCTCTGAGAGGTTGGGGATCGGAGGTCCCACGGCTCAGAAGTGCCAGGGCTGGGACTGGACCTTGGAGCTCAGCCCGGAGCAGGGCCCAGCAGGTGCAGGAGAGCTGGCGGGGGCCAGTGGAGCAGGAGCGGCGCGCATCCCTTCCCTCCCAGAGGCCTCGCTCTTGGGTGCAGGGCTCTCTCTCGGGCGCTGGTGTCAGCCATGCTCTGCCGCGCCTGGTCTGGGACCCAGCAGGAAAGGCCCCACAGCAGGCAACTGCGTGTCTTTCCAGGGCTGGACCTTCTTGTCAGGAAGCCTCAGGGCGAGAGAGGGCTCACGCAGGGGGCACCTACTTGGCCCTGACCCTGGAGGTCCTTGATGGCATCCAAGCTGTTGAACAGCACACATGTATCACTGCATAGCCGCCTGGCGGGCCGGGGAGGAGCGGGCCAGGATTGTACATGGCCGGCTGGGGAATCACCTGCTTGGCCGAGGACGGTCAGTCAAGGACACAGGGGTCTTACCGGGACTGGAGAAGGTGGGCAGCCAAGCCGTGGGGAGATCAGAAGAACAGGCCGGCCAGGAGCTGCCTACGGTTTATGTGCTCAAAGGAGTCTCCTTATAGCAACCTTGTTAGGACTTTTTGGGAAAAAGACCCTGAAAAACGTAATCATCCCTTACTAGAATCACTGTGGGGACAGTCAGAACGTTAGCCTGCGGGGTAGTGATTCTCGCGTTAAGCCCTGCGCAGCAAGCTCTGGTTTGTGTCCAGGATTTTCCCCATGAGGATCAGCACCCGCACAGTCTCCCACACCCATTGTTTGAGGTCCAGCAGCCGCACGGCAAAACCCTCCCTGCTCAGTGTGCTGCCTCGGACGGCGCAGCACCCCGTGGGGGTCCCTGAAATTGTTTAACCTTCAAGACTCAGAGTGGCTGCTTGTAGAGCCCCCCACCCCAGCCCTGTATGTAACCCAACAATCAAGGACAGCGGTGTGCGTCTGACCAAATATGGAGAACCTCGTGGCCCGCAGCTGCACAGGACGAAGTGGTTATTTCAAGGACCATCTCCCTGGTCTGATGCCCCTGATTTCAGAGTCAGCACGTGGTGCTTTACCCTCCTGAGCACAATCAGCAGTGCCAGAGCACGCATCTAATGGTGCGTGGGGATCGTGGGCCCCTGAGTGAAGACCAAAGAGCCCTGACGGGGCTGCTGTGGTGCCCGGGGCTGTCTGTGGCTGTGAGTTCGGAAGGCTCTGGAACATGACTTTGAAAGTGCGTGTTCGTGTCGCTCCTGGGCTGTGGGCTGCCTGAGTCCGGGCTGTGTCCCCTGCAGGCAGGCATAAGCCATCCTCTCGAGCTACCGCTGGGAGCCAGGGATGACTTCAGGGCCCCGCAGGCTCCAAGTACACACAGGGATGAACTGGCCCGGATGAGACCCTGCCTCCCCCACCCCTCCCCCACCCCGCCACCGCTAGGAACTCGCCTTCTCTGTCCGACAAAGGAGGAAGCAAAGCACAGCCCTGGTCCCATGTACATGTGCTGACTCCTACCTTGTCCCCGAAGAGCTCCCGAGCCGCCCATGGAGAGAGGGAGCGCCAGAGCCAGGACCCACACCCACTGGGCCACCCTGCCCCCACCACAGCGCCTCCCCCAGGGAGCCCACCTGGGTGGGGAAGGCTGCAGGAGACCCTGTGTGTGTCCAGTTCTTCAAATGGCAGCACCGATGAGACTTACAGGGATAGGTGACCCCTCTCTTGGAAGCCCGTGAGAGTTGTGCTAAGTGACGTGGCACGCAGTAGGGCCACTCAGGGGACAGACGAGTCAATGTCAGCTGCCGGCACAGGGGCCTCCCTGCCAGCCGGGTCCCACCTGTGTGGATGTGGGACTCTGTGTCCGGCAATGTCACATGCCCACCTTCCCTGGAGGGATGGCCGGGTGACGCAACACCCCTCCCCACCCACGTACCTGCAAAGTCAGGCACCATTCTTTCCCCTTTATGAGTGGGGAGACTGGGCTCAGCCTCAGGGATGGAGCAGGGCAAGTCCGCGTGACAGAGTCCAGGTGAGGACCTAAGAGTCAAGCCCGTGTCATCCACCCTTAGGTTTCTGCTCCGACCCATCCCCTGCCATTCCTTACAGTTTCCAAGAGGGAACCAGGGTCAGACGTTTGCTTAGAATAAGTCAGACCGACAGGCAAGAACAGAGAATCCACTGATTTCCCCCAAGTCCAGGGAGACATCGGGAGACATCAGGAAGGGTCTGCCAGGGGCAGGGCTGACCCCACTGGCTTGCTCAGGGCTTGAACTAGGCACTTCTCTGGCCAGAACATTCTCACTCTTCCCATGTCCCCCCAACCCCCCAGCCCCCATCCCTCAGCTCGTTTCTAGCTCTTTCTTTCCAGTTTCAGAAGCCACCTCCTCACAGTGGCAGCCTGTCTGGACTCCCACATACACACTGCTGGCATGCTCGGGGACCGGAGGATACAGGCCGCCTCTGGGCAGTGGGGCCGCCTCTGTCTCATTCGTCTCCCGGCCCAGGCCCACACCAGCCTGGCCACAGGGCAGGGGCGACAGCAGGCCCACACAGAATGTATGAGCTGAGCTGATAGCCAGGCACACAGACATAAAGAGGCTCTTATGCTTCTACCAAGGGCAGATGGTCTTTCCTAATAGCAGCAGTGATTTTGTTATCGGCGGGCAGCAGGTAGGCAGGTGGCTTAAAATGTACGGACTTCAGGGAAGAGCAGAAGGAACAGAAACGTGAGCAAGCCACAGCCCACCAGACCGGCCTCGGGACCCTGAGGGGCTCACCACGCCCAGCTCGCGTCCAGTGAGAGGATGGGGATAATGTCCAGCACCTGCCTCCCTCCCCGGGCTTCCTAGCCAATGTCAATGTCAAATGTGCCACAGGAAAATACTGCTTCAGGCCCATCACTTGAGGTGATTTGTACCCTAGCGTCATCAAGGTTGAGCTTCTCTGTGAGCAAGTTCATGCATCTGTTAATTTCTGGATCCCTTATCTGCTCCCGGTCCCCCCTGAACACCTCCTAAGCACGGGGACTGCACCTCCTGTACGAAACTCCATGGCGCCCCCCACGGGCCGGGTGTTCAAGTGTGTGTTCCTCACTGTGGATACGTCTGCTGACGCCCATAAGTTAGGAGTATTAAAGAAACTTCCTGACATCTCATTTCTTCAGCCATTTCTACGTTAAAGCGACACCCTTGTCTTTCCAATTCTAGTTAAATATCTGTTCCTTTAGACGCTCCAAGAAATCCCCATTTCCATCCGCTCAGGAGTGCAGACTCAGGTCTTTGACCTGCTCTTGTGTGGACAACTTCTAACTTGTCTATCTCCTATCTTGGAAATTCCAAGGCCCTTTCAAGGGGCTCAGGGACGTTTTGAGCAATGAAACTGGACGTGTGGCATGCATGCTGGAACTGTGCCCCTTGGCTCGGTCTCTACGGCATGCTGGTGAGGCAGGAGGCCTCTCACACCTCGGAGATGCCACTTCTGTGACAGGTTTGGAACCCCAGGGCCTCACGTTGCACACTGAGAGTGTCCCGTATGGCGGGAAGGAAAACCAGGAAAATGACAAATCAACACTCATGCTAACACATTCGGGGGGGATTCGGACTCACGATTCCCAGTTGGCCAATCATTCCCTTTGCAAGACCAGCCAATTCAGGCCAACAGTGGACGCCAGGAGCACTCAGGCGTTTGACGGCTCCCAGGCCCCCCAAGACCCCACTGCCAGGACCTCCCCGCCCTGCCCCTGCCCACTGCCCCAGCGTGCCCCACCTCGTTCTTCAGGCTCCGGGCCAGGAAATGCTCGGCCACGTGCGCGGGCAGCACGTTCTCCAGCAGCACGCGGTTCAAGTTCTCCATGGTTTCTATCTCCTCCCGCTCTTTTTTGAACTTGTTCTTCCACAAGAAGTCTAACCTACAGTAATATTCATTCTGTTACAAGAGGACACAGAGGTAAAGAAACAATAGGCATCTTGTCCTGCCAGAGAGCGGAGGTTTCAAAGAGAAAATAAAAAGAACAAAAACCAAACAGAAAACAGGACCCCCAAACAGAACTGCCGCCCTCCCTACGGAGCCCACTGCTCCTCCCAAACGTCTTGCACCCGACTCCTCCGCAGGATCTGCAGAGAAGCAGGTGCAGAGAAACACCAGCCTCGGGAACATGGGAAACAGGATGTAAGTGACACGGGAGCGTCTTGCAAAGTTACGTGAGTAACAGGGGGCTTGAACGGCGTTTTGAGAAGAGGCAGAACAGAAGATAAACAATGAAGTGAAAAATGGGAAATCTATTAGTAGAAAGAGGGCACTGTTTGATAATTTGCATTTAAAAACTAATCGTGCTCCTGCAAGGCACTGGGCTTGTATTATGTGGACGTCAGTTTCCCCTACCGTAAATTCTGTAATTAAGTATTCATTGAAAATTTTGTGTTTTTTCATTTGGGACTGCACTGTACTGAGAAAATGACATTATATTTTCCCAAACGTCTGTTCTGGTATCATTTAATTAAGATGGGGCCTGCTGGTGGAAACATGCATTCTTGCTTTATGATGTTGTACAATTTAATGCTTTAAAAAAAACCTGCTATTACTGACATTGTAGAAACAGAAAGGCTTGTTTACTGGCAAAGGATGTCTTTGATTTTGGCATCACGTTGGATCTGCTATGATGTAAAAAATTTAACATGCTGGAACAGCCTTGAAGGAATCTTCCTGTAACAAGAGGGCCTAACAGACAAGGTGTATTTCAGCACAGGGACTGACTTCCTGATGAAAACATGCAACGGGGAACTAAATGCTGGACGCTTGTTTCTTTTCCTGGTTTGATTATTTATACTAATGTCGCACACACACACATGCACATACATATGTGCACATATGCACACATACACATGCACACACAGGCACACACTGTATGCATATATGTGCACACATGCGCACACACGTGCGATTAACGCATGTGTGCACACCACACACATAACGAGCACACAATGCAGTACACATGCATGCACACATGTGACACACGTGCACAGAACACACGTGTTCACACACACATCACATGCGCATATGTACACCCACACGTGTGTACGCCCACATGCGTGTACACACGTGCATGGTGCACACAGTGCAACACACCACACATGCGTGTACACACATGCACACACGTGTACGCACACCCCACATGTGTACACACGCACAGTGCACAGAGACACATGCACACACATGCACACAGATGCACATACATATAGCCTCTCATGCACAGATGACAATTTAAAAAGAATTCCCATCTTGGAACCTGAAAGACCATGATCATTCAGCAATGAGGTTGGATTCAGGCCGCGTATGGTGTACCCCAGAATGATCCCTCCTCCTCTGGCAGGGCATTTATTTTTACTTCATATAGAGACTTTTTAAAAAAAAAGATTTCAAAAGAGGTACTTTTCATGTTTGTTTATATTAAATTTTTACATTAACGCCAAGTCTGCCAGATCCTGTAACTTAGAGAAATCATACTCTACACTTGCTGGAAGCAGGCTCTCGCTTGGACAAGTTACTTGGGTTTTGGGGGCGTTCACCAGCGGTGTGGTTGGTTTTAAATGAAGTCTGTGATGGTGGCATCGGGAAGACACGGATACACACTCGAGAGGAGACAAAGTGAAATGGGGAGGAACCCGGGAGCCGTGCGGGGCAGGCAGCAAGCCAGTGCCTGGGTCTGGCGGGGTTTCTGCGAGACGTACTAAGGGGTGGCTCAGGTCTCCTGAGTGACAGCCACCGCATCACAGCCAACACCTGTTAAGTCTCCTACTGAAGGAACTGGGGCGCTTTGGGACCACCTCCACCGGACTGAAAGTGACATTTTGCTGAGTCTTCACCTCCCACGTCCCCAGTGCAATCTGCTGTAGGACCCTCTCCTAGAAGGACAAGCTCATTAGAAACTCAGGGGGAAGCCCCAAAGGAAGACGGATGTTTCTAGCCCAAGCCAGTTGAATGGATTCAGCGGTGTCCCCCAGAAAGACAGTTCTGAGTTCTCACCTGTGGTATCTGTGACTGTGACCTTCTCTGGAAATAGACCACAGGTGTAATTAACTTAAGGATCTCGGGATGAGATCATGCTGCATTTAGGGTGGTCAGCAAGTCCAAGGACTGTGTCCTTCTAAGGGAAAGAAGAGGGGGATCTGACCCAGACATGCAGGGGGAGGCCATGAGGAGGGGGCGGCAGAGGTCAGGGGGAGCCCCTGCCTCTGAGACTCTGTGTGGCACTTGTAAACAGCAGCCCCGCCCGGTGACCCTTAGTCCCTACACCCTCACCCACCTCTCGGAGTCTGTCTGGGGCGACTCGGCAGTCCGCAGAGGCTCAGATCCCACTCGGAGACGTGAGATTTGCTCTTCGTTTGCCCTGACAATGATGAGACAAACCAGGGCAGCCTGGAGGAGGCCCCCAGCCCATCTCTGGGAGCCTCACTGCCCTGTTTCACACCTAACACGGCCTCAAGGGCAGTTCTTAACCATGCAGTTCTGAAAACAAGCTGGGGACCTGGGGGTGGGGGGGCTGACCTCTTTCTACATGGACGGGGGTGCAGGCAATGTGCGGTTCCACGCACTCTTGGGTTCTGATCTGAAGCCTCGCACACAGTGACCTAAGCCTACCTCTCAGGCCACCAGGATGCCACCTGTCTGGATCCCGAGCAAGCCCGCCTAGAATGCAGACCTTCAGTGGCAGCAGGTGGTCATTTAAACCCAGGAGAAACAGAGAATCTTCCTTTTTCAGAAGAGGCCCTTGAGTTCAGGCCAGCGTTTCTAGCACAGACTGTATTTCAGCACAGAGCGGTGTACCACGCACAGCTCTTGTCCGGGACACGTGTTCTGGTTTTAGGAAGGTGTCTCAGACACCCACAGCAATATGGAGCTTGTTACTTTCTAAGAGAGCAAACACATCACTATCATTTCATAAAAGATGGTCACGGGCCTGGGGAGTCACTGGGGCAAATGACATGAAAATAAGTGGCAAAACGTCTGTCCTGTTGTTTAAAACAAGACCTAGGGCATAAGTAACCCCGAGGCCATGCACATTTATGAAACTTAAACACCTTATTTTGAACACTGGACATTTGTTGGTGACATACTTGTATCTTCAGAAGAGTATACAGAAGCACGGTGTCACAGACTTCAAAGTTCTTGTTAGCCCGGAAGACTTGGAATCTTAGTGGCTCATTGGCTGAATGATCCTGGCTCACCCTGGCACATTCTTGGTGCTAGCTGTTACGGAATGACTGTCACATCATCATTCCTGTGGGGAGCAGTGACTGTGGTGTGGACAGTCAGCAATAGTGTACCGCAGTGACTCCCTAGAAGCCTGGAATCAGTACTATTGTGTTAAATTAATGCCCGACTGTAATACTGAACACTTCTGACTGCTTATCTTATGCCAGAGAATAACAGATCAAGGGGCAGCTGCTGGATGTGACAACATTTACGTAGTATGACAAGTTTATCAGTTCAGTGATCGATAAAGAGTTAGGAGAATTCAATTTGATTCGTGGCCCTTAAAATACACTGCTGTGAAGCAATCTGACTGATGACTCCAGCAGGAAAAAGTGCAGACAAAAACATCCTTGGGACGAAATGGAGAAACAGGTGAGCCCACAGAGGGGGTGGCCATGTTTTCGGGGGTGGCCATGTTTCCGGGGGCGGCCATGTTTCCAGAGGAATGACCACTTAGGGGATATTATGCAAGGAAGCCCATTTCTTTCCCATTTTTCACTTCTTATAGGGTTTCTTGAGAGTGGACAAGCCTTTTCTCTATGAGTGAGAACAGAACGCAGGTCAACGGAGGAGAAAGCCAGGTGGCAGGAGAACAAATGGAACAGGAAGAAAGAACAGGACTTGGTTCAGTGGGTTAAGTGGAACGTGCAGACTGTCCAAGCTACAGCCAAAGGATGCAGAACCAAGCATGTGCCAGGGACGGAGGCGGGGGGGACAGAGGGGACCCGGGGTCTTCAGCAGCAAGGCAATAGTTCAGCTCCTGGGGCATGGGGGTGGGATGCCCCCTAGCTCCCAGGGAAGCAGGCCGTAGGTGCTGCTCGGAAGAGGACAGCATTTTCAGGCCACTGAACCGGCAGCCACAGACCCAGCCTCTGCCCTGACTGTGTGATTATTAACTTCCTACTGTTTAACTGTTTAATGCTGTATATATAATTAAGTGGGCTTTGCATCTTAGTCGGTTATTTCTAGATGTATCATTTCTTTGTTTCACATTATCCATCAAAGAATTCCAAGCAAACTTTGGTAGATACAGAGTGTCTGCTGTGGAAATGAGTCTTTGTTCTTTGGGCAACTGTCTTTGTGTGCAGCTAGAGGAAGAATATTGTCCTTGAAAATCCTGCACCCACAGCCTCTCCTTGGAGACCAGAAGGAGGGGGAGCTCAAGGAGGGACAGTTTCATTCTCATGACAAAATACAGTTTTTGAACAGAGGACGTTATTTCTAGGAAGGATTGAAGGTGACATCAAAGGTATTCATAGCCACTTCTAAGAAAAAGAAACAGACTATCTGTCCTGAAATGCAAATAAAACCCCAGGCAAGGGGACAGGTTTCTAAATAGTGTCAGCTATGCAGGGAATACCTCTGCAGGCTCACAAAACCTACAGCATTATTTTGAGATTTCCCAGGGAATGGATTCACATCTCTACCATTCACAAAGTTTGTCTCTTGCAGAAAAAAACAAAACAAAACAATGAGAGACCTTTGTCTTTTTGTCTGTATCTACGCACCCACACCCACGTTTCTCTGTGATGATAAAATGACCGTGATGCATCAGCATTCCTTTGCGTGAGAACAGCGATAATGCACATCAGCAAATTATTATCATTATTATTACTGGACAGACTCTGTTTAGAAAACTGAGGTACAGTCGATGTACAAGCAACGTATTACTAACACGCAACTTGAGGGAAGTTATGTGGAAAAGCAGATGTCTTACCTGTCGACCCAGAACGAGCAGTGTGATGAAGAATATAAAGAGAGACACTGAGCCCATGGTCTTCAGGTCTTTCCAAATGCCTGGTCTGTTAGAGAACAAACAGACAGACAGACAAAAACAATACAAAACAACATACATACGGCACTTAGAATTCGTGTATCAAGGAACTTGAGAACCTCCAGCGCATGTTCTACTCCAATCAAACACACACCCTTCGAATACATCTTCAAGCCCAGACCACAGCAAAAGAAAATAATCCGTATTTTGAAAGCTCAGTAAAAGATTCTTCCAAATTAACATAGATGTGTTACTTTATACCAAGCTCTGACAAACAAAAAAGAACAAAGGAATATGAGTGGTAGTATTTCTTTACACTTCTGAGACCCTTATGGACAGTTTGACAAAGGATCCACTCAACTTTTAAAGTTCTCACTCACAGAAGGAGACCGTCTTCTAGAAATTAACAATCATGCGAGGTAATCAAAGGAAGCAGGGAACTTCATTCTACCAGCTACTTTCACTTGCGAATTATATAGTTTCTCATAACTTTTCTGATAGTCACTCGGTCTCATGCTCTCTTCTGTGTGGTTTTGTAACACAGATGGCAACTCTTGGTCCACTGCCCCGTCTCTCCTCGGGTCCAGGTGGACGCCAATCACAGATCCCAGTCCGTGTCCTCACCACAACATTCTGGGCAACCATCACCCCACATATGGAGTTGGCATGCATGGTGGGCACGGAATGCCCAGACATTTAGTCAAGTGTCACTCTGGGTGTGTCTGTGAGAGTGTTTTCTGGATGAGATTCACATTGGAAGCAGTGAGCAGAGTAGAGCAGACTGTCCTCTGTAATGTTGGGCAGCCTCATCCATGCAGCTGAAGGCCTAACAAGAGAAAAGGCTGACCTCCCCCTGAATGAGAGCGAATTCTCTCCTGCCTCATGGCCTCTGATCTGGAACACTGGCTCTTCTCTATAGCAGCTTCTGGCTCCCAGTCTCCAACTGGCAGACTTTGGACTCGCCAGCCTCCATAGTCACGTGAGCCAGTTCCTTGTGACAAGCCTCTTGCTTGATAAACATATATTATATACCAATATCCTATTGGTGCGTTTCTCTGGAGAACCCTAGTTAACCCAGCAGGGAAGGAGCTATCTCCAGCCCTCCCCAGGGAGTCCCTCATGGAGGATGGATGATGATCTCTCACGTGGAAGTGTAAATAGAACTTAAAAAAGAAAAGCTGATTATGTATAAAGACATGTCACATAAGCAGCACAGGTCATGTTTAATTACATTAAACAAACACCAGGTCATCACCTTCTGCTTGTGAGTTGAACTCGCTTTGAGAGTTTCCTGTCTCTCTGCAGAGGGTTCAAGGAACGAGCGCTCTGCTGACACGCGACGAACCGGCGTGCGGAAGGGCTCAGGTAGGCTTGCGAGTCAGATAACCCGTGTTGGAAGCGAGCGGCCCTCCCCGGCTCTACTGCTCCATGGGACTGACCCCTCCAAACCTCACTCTTCCCATCGGCCACAGCGGGCAACAATCCCCATCTTCCAGGCTGCTTTGGTCACTACGTCAACCACTGATAAACCTGGCACAGAGCCGGATGCATGGGAGGCATTTTATAAATGGCACCCATGGGTTTTAGTATCAACTACAGAGTTCTGAGGGGTCAGGGCCAGAGAGGTAGAGAAAAAGATAAGAACATGGAGGTTGGTGAATTTTCTTTCTTTTTTTTTTAATTTTTAATTTTGTTTTTTATTTATTTTTGAGAGACAGAGAGAGATAGCACGAGCAGGGGAGGGTCAGAGAGGGAGATACAGAATCTGAAGCAGGCTCCAGGCTCTGAGTTAGCTGTCAGCACAGAGCCCGACATGGGGCTCGAACCCACAAACTGTGAGATCATGACCTGAGCTGAAGCCGGACACTTAACCTACTGACCCACCCAGGTGCCCCCAAGGTTGGTGAATTTTCATTAACAGAACGGAAGATCCAAGTGCACGGAGTCCTTGCAGGTGTGAAGAGGGAGAAGAGGCAGCCAGTCTCGGTGGTTGAAGGGCTCAGGACCTCAGAACACTCTCCAGAAAGGCTGAGCTTGCATGGGGGGCTCTGTCCTTCCTGCTAAGCCAGCTGGGCTCCACACATTTGAGCTCGTCAGCCAGAAGGCGGCCATTGGCTTCTCAAGTAAACAGAAAGGTGCCACATTCTTGTTTCCCCAGAACTGATCCTAAGAAACGAAGTTGTTCCTTTGTGAGCCTGTGACAGCTGTGTCTAACAGCGCAGCTGCGGTGACTGAGAACAGATGTTTATCAGCAATGTTGGCTGCAATGAATATGAAACTCCCATTTTTCTATACTGACTGCACTGATACCATATTGCCCGGTAGAGAAGGCGGTACAACAGAGAACATTCTCAGATGTGCGAGCAGGTTTTACATGTTCATGTTGCTTCATGAACCTTCCATCCCTTTATAATTCCAGGGGACTGAGGAGGCACTCTTGCCTCCGTGACCCCCAAACTAAGAGTCAAATGTTAACTCCCAGGTCAGGATCTTGTTGCAGCTTTATCCATGTGACCAGTCAGAACTCAGGTCCCCCATGCATGCCCAGCTAAGGGAACGGATGTCCCAAACACACCGAGCCAGCTCAGGTCCCTCTCAGTGAAGGAAAGGGGGAGGTAGGAGGCTCTTCATGCAATTCAAGGCCTGGCTGGGTTTTCAGTTAATTACACAGAAAATACAGGCAAGCAATCCCTCCCTGTCTGGGACTCCTCACATGAGTGCATTTGAACATTTGAACACTTAGGGGGTAGAAATGCTCTGCTCCACCTGTCTTCCAGATCTGGAGGCTTAGTGGGTAAGAGTGATGGGAGGTGTGGGGGCTTGGAGGGAGAAGGACAAGGGAAGACAAGACAAGTAGTTGCAGGATGTAACCAAATGAACCTTGGAAACAACAAGATGCATCAGCCTTTAGAATAGACTTGTGGGCACATGAGTGCCTTTCTCCCTCCTCTCTGCCAGCTAGAAGGACCACTCTGTGCTTTAATGGATTTCATTTAGGCTTCCTGAAAATGTCTTCTATTTATCCAGCCAACAAGAATTGTTGATTCTTACAGGAGCCCTTGTCTCCCATGTGGACCATGCATGGGTGAGTGCCACAAGGCTCCTGAAGCTTGAGCAAGAAATTTGTGCATCCACAGACACGTTTTTGGGTTACCCTGCTCTTTGTGTGCATGTGGGAGAGGCTGGGAGGAAGGAGAGTGTGTAGCCTGAAGGGAGCATACAGAATAGGTAGAATTGAATCCCGGGATCTAGTCTAGTTAATTGTGTTGATCATCATGTTAGGTTCCTAGAGATTCTAAAACAAGGTGCTATAAACTGGGTGGCTCACAACAATGGACACTGATCAGTTCACAGTTCTGGAAGCCAGATGTCAGCAGTCAAGGTTGGCACGACAATGCTCCCTCTGAAACCCATAGGGGCGTCCTTCCTCGTTCTGGGGGTTGGCCACCAATCCCTAGTGCTCCTTGGCTCAACACTGCATCATTTCAACCTCTGCCTCCACCATCAAATGGCATTCTCTCAATGAGTCCGTGTCTTCACATGGTCATCTTTTTAAAAACATTTTTTAATGTGTATTTATTTTTTGATACAGAGAGAAATAGAGCACAAGTCGGGGATGGGGTGCAGAGAGATGGAGACACAGAATCTAAAGCAGGCTCCAGGCTTCCAGCTGTCAGCACAGAATCCAACATGGGGCTTGAACTCACAAACTGTGAGATCATGACTTGAGCTAAAGTCAGATGCCTAACTGACTGAGCCACCCAGATGGCCATCTTCTTAGAAGGACACCAGCCATGCTGGATCAGGGCCCATCTTACTCCAGCAGGAGTCCATTCAACTAACCACATCTGCAGCAACCCTGCTCCGAGTAAGGTCACCTTGTGAGGTGGCAGAGGTTAGAGCTTCACCATGTCTTCCTTTGAGGGACACAATTCAACCTATAACCATCGTGTTGACCATGCATGTAAAAATGGCATCAGGTTGGGTGTGAGGGCTCCTTATCTCTCTCTCTTCTTTAAGTTTTAAGGTTGAAATCCACTTTGGAATTTCCCTTGTCCAGTTGTGACATTCCCGAGTGATGCGGTAGGGGACAGAGAGCTAATATAACTGAGAAGGTTTCTAACTCCATGACAGTTCTAGCAAAAACGTTGACAGAATATGCTTCCTTCATACCTAAAAATTGGGCCTTGGAGACTCAGATGCCCAAACGAGCCTGTAGCCACACATTAATTTACAGCTGGCCCTCACCCTGAGGCCTCTGAGGGAGCAGCCATTCTGGCCCTCAAGTCTTCAGAGTACAAAAGAGCAAAGAATCCCGAAAAATTGGATGAGGAATTGCCTCGTAGACCAGTCTAAACTAAAGGCAAACAGTTCAGGTGAGGTACAAATGACATTCTTTACTCTCAGGAGAGAAAGCAGTCCAGGCATGTAGACTTAACCATGATCTTACATTTTAAATTTTATTTTTTCCTGGTAAAACAGGCCTCTGTTATTTTAAGAAGAAAAGTACCTAAAGAAACTCAGAGTTATATGGTAGTTCTATTTTTAATTATCTGAGGCACCTCCCTCCTGTTTTCCATGGTGGCTGCACCAACTTGCATTCCCACCAACAGCGCGTGAGGGCTCCCCTTGCTCCACATCCTCACCAACACCTGTTGTTTCTTGTGTTTTCTAAAAAATATTTATTTTGAGAGAGAGAGAGTGCACAGACACCCACAAGCAGGGGGGAGGCAGAGAGAGAGAGTGAGAAAGAATCCCAAGTAGGCTCCATGCTGTAAGCTCAGAGCCTGATGCGGGGCTCCACCAACGGGAAGATCATGATCTGGGTTGAAACCAAGTCAGCTGTTTAGCCCACTGAGGCCCTGTTTCTTGTGTTTTTATTCCTGCAGCCAGTCTTGCCTTTTGGGTGGACAATGCAGTCCACTTCCATTGGGAGTCACACTGGTTGGCAAGGACTTCCTCCTCATACCGTCTTACTAAGTGTTCTCTGGCTGTTCTTTGTTTCCTCTGCTCCTTTCTTCTTTGAGGTGTTATGCTCCTTGAAGTTGCATGGCTCTCTTCACGTCTAAAAGGGCAGTCACCTCCTGGAGTCCTTACGAACTGCGTCTGGGACGGAAATAGCTTGGGGCTTTCGGAGACGGGCTGTGGTCACAGCTGCTCCATGCCTCCTGTGGCCCAGTTCGTAAGCCTGTGCGCCTTCTCTCCACTGGCCATGTCCCAGGCAGAGTACTGACAGCCTCCTTCTGTTTTCTCTGACAAAACGTGCTCAAGTTCAAGTGTGTGGTCTGTCTCTCCCTGGTCCCCAGTTTCAAGCTGGCTTTTTGCCAGAGCTCACGGTCTCCTCTACCACTGGGCATGCAGGGCAGGGAGCCAGCCGCTGGGTCGGGGTTTGAGGGGGGCACGTGGAGCCTGGGGGGAACCTGCGGGCCAGCTGCAGGGATCCGTGGGCGAGGTCTCCTCAGTGTGTCCTGATGGCTGTCTCAATGCATCCTTGTCTGAGATGGCCCCATCTGTCCCCTGCCCAGCCACTCGCTCTCCCCGTCATGCAGCTCAGGGCTCGGCGCTAGGACGGGGCCAGAGGGGGGTCTCTCTGGCAGCGCCTGCTCACACGGGAGGTCGCTCTTGGGCCTCAGCTGTGCCCCCCTGGGCGAGGCGGGTAGTAGAGTGAAGCTGTTCCTCCTATCCACTTCAGTGCGCTCAGACTTGCGCCTTTCCCCAATAATGTGCTAGAACTTCTGCTCCGGAAACCCGGACTTGTGCCAAGGCTCTGTGGTCTGTGGGTCACTGGCCAGGTGTCCTGCAGGGGCTCCTGGGCCACGTCCTAGAGGGGTCTGAGCTGGTTCACGGCCACGGCAGAGCCCACAGCTGGGGTCTGAATTTGTATTACCTGATGTGCGGGTGTGTGAGATGCCTCTCAGACCCCTTGGCATCTGCTGCTGGACCCCTCAGCTCCTCCAGGGCACTTTTGTCCCTGCACAGAGGCCAAATCACTATAACAGAGGTTGGGATGGGGGAGGGGCAAAAACGAGAGCTGCCTTGTTCCGCCACGAGGCCGAAGTCACTTCTCTCCTGCGTTTCTGACCCTCATAGTTCCTAGTGTCTTTCCGGCATTAGTCAACGCTGGGAACCTAACGCCCTCACATGCTGCCGGCGGACACACTCTCTCCTTCTCTAGGTGTGCAGCATGGACTTAACCCGACAGAGAAGTCTTCCATGGGCCTTCTGGTGAGACACAATTTTCTTATAGAAACTTTGTGATCTTGACAGCAGAAACTGTACTGTCTTCATCTCTGTGTGCTCAGGCTCCAGCAATCAGGCCCGGCACACAAAGGGTGTTCAACAGACATGTGTTATAAAAACAACGGAGTGACTGGACACGTAATCGTGCTGGTTGGAAACCTAAGGGGCTTCCTATCTAGACATTCTTTCCTCTGCAGCCCGATGCCAACCAAGGACAGATGGCCCAGCCAATGCTTTCACAGAGTATTTTTATTTTTTAGGTTTATTTATTTATTTTGAGAGAGAGAAAGTGCATGGAGGGGAGGGGCAGAGAGAGAGTGAAGGAGACAGAGAGAGAATCCCAAGCAGGTTCCTGTGCTGTCAGAGCAGAGCCCAACTTGGGGCTCCATCCCATGACTGAGAGATTGTGACCTGAGTTGAAATCAAGAGTCACCCGCTCAACTGACTGAGC
Source organism: Mungos mungo (assembly GCA_004023785.1). Classification (NCBI taxonomy): domain Eukaryota; kingdom Metazoa; phylum Chordata; class Mammalia; order Carnivora; family Herpestidae; genus Mungos; species Mungos mungo. The sequence goes on along the minus strand of PISW01002910.1, from coordinate 195,037 downwards.
CACCCAGGTGCACCCCACCTTTTTAAAGTTTTTCTCGTTGTATTGTTCATAAATGTCAAGCAAGACATCCTGGGGCTGGAAGAGACCACCCCACTAAGGCACAAGCTCTCGCTGGGAAGTGGGCCCAGGGGACAGCTGCAGGTTAGGAGAGACGACAAAGGCAGGGCTGAGAGGCAGGGTTGGCCCTTTGCTACCAATATGGTAAGGTACCTGATGGATGCGGTTGTGGTGTGGCTCTGTACAGGGGTGGGGAGTGGGACGTGACTTAGATCTGGGGCCAAGCAGGGCCTCGGCATCAGGGGCTGAAGAAGTGATGAGCAGATATGTTCTGTACAGCGTATGGGCACAGGCTCCGGGAAATCTCCCCTGCCCCCAACATCAAACCAAATAGCCAAAGGATCGCATACTCTCCTGTGGGCAGATCCACATCCCAGAGCAGTTTCTTTTTTAGATTAAATAACACAGGAACACTCATCATTGCTTTTCATAGAAACAAAAGAAAGTTTGGTGGAATAGAGTAGCCCCAGGTTGACTTGCTTTTTTGTTACACTGGGCAGCTCGGATGACCCATCACCTCCTTTCCCGACCTCCCAGCCCACTGCCGGTGGGTTCCAGCCACACAAAACATGTGTCCCTTCCTCTCTGGAGATACAGAGAGTGGGGACTGGGAAGGGGAAGAGAAACTGAGTCATTCACTTTGAAAGTAATCTCAAAAATTGTCAGCATTAACTTGGATACATGATGGGTACCATGCGAATTTGGAATACACTTTCAATTTACACGAGGAGACTTTGGAGGAATTTCAGGTGCTCTGGGATGCCCCCCTAGACCCTCCACCTTGCGGGGGGGATGGGGAACGCCATCCTGCCTTTCTGCTGATCGTGACTCACGCTCTCATTCTTCCTCAAGCCTCTCAGAGAGCGCATCATCACTGATCCCAAGTTGGGACGCTGTCCAAATGTGCTGCAAAATCTCAAATTCTGTGTCTTACATGAGACACAGGACAAAAAGAGAAAGCAGAACAATTTGACACTGAAGGAGCTTAACTCAGAGCTTCCAGTGATACATGTCTGAGTATCTCCATCACTATCCTTGACATAGAACTTGAAGGAAGTTAAAATTATGCAGACATTTCTAGCAGCGACAAGCCAGGGCTCCCGAGTGAGGCTGGTCACCGGGTGTCATGCTTGCTGACATGCCTCACGGGATGTCTGTGAAGGATTTATCTTTTTCAGCTAAATGGCCAACCGGAGCTAGTTCGTCTCCTTGTTATCTACCCCACCCCACCATCCAGGTCAAGCTCTCCCTCTCCACATTTTTAGAATTAAATTAAATTTTGGAATTAAAGGCACATTTCCTACATTCAGGTGGATTAGCATAACGGCCGGGTCCATGTGAAATGACACTCATCCCTTGAGACTTTCTGGTTCCGCAAGAAAAACCTCACCGGAAACATGTGACGTCTCGCAGACTCTGTGGCATGCCTTTGACATGGGAAGGGAAAGCGTCTTTGAAACAAAAACACCTTCTAGCCATAGCAGCTCTCATCAACATCACCGTCACTGTGACGAGCACTTGGTGTCAAGGGCGCCAGTCGAGGGCTCTGGGCGACAGTGTCATGGGTAGGAACCGGAATTGCTATTAATTGGTTCAGTAAAACACCGTGTACTCACAGAAACATGGAGATGCTGTAAATGCCGAAGAGTTAGGAAGTAACTTCTCCTGGCCCTTCTAAATACACACCCAGGCTTCCTTCCCCATAAGGTGACTTACCAGAATCCTATAAAAGCAGGTAATGATTAAGTATTGGGGCATCAGTGGCCTCTGCTTAATGAACTTTTAGGGACACACTCAAAGTCGTCTCTTTTCTTCTTTAGAGCAGGCTTTCCACATTCATGAATCTGTATGAGTATCTTTGATGCCAATTTCTGAATTATTAATGGAGCTGGAATTTTTCTGGTGCATACTTCTGTTTTCTTTGCTAATCCTGTAGACACTTCCTGTTGGTTTATACCATCCTTTTGGCCTTCCATTATCAATGTCAAGTTCGGTTCTGAAAAGGCCCCTGCAACATGGGTCATGGTGAACTCACATACAGAACAATACAGTCCAACTGTGTGTGCTCTGAAAATAGCCTGGCACCGCCTTGTGAATGGAGACGACCTCTCCAAACTTGCCCTTGAAATGTACGAGTGCGAACAAACACTGATCTTGTTCTTGAAAAGACATGTCTCCCATGAGCCTCTGTCCTCGGGGAAGCAGGCGAGGTGAGACTTCTCGTCCTAGCCGGTATTTGGGCCCTCCTGGTCATGAAAGGGCACCCTTGCTTTACTCATTTATCCAGCAGGTATTTATTTAGCACCACCTCGCTAAAGGGCAGGCGCGTGATAGGCACTGCGGTTATCAGAGTGGTACCTGGTTCAGACCTGCTCTTTCCTCAATTCTAGAGTGTCTGTTATCTGCCTTACAGAAAAGAGGTTAGTGGATTACAGAGCCCCGTCTGCTTCATCCTGGGGAGACTTGCCCCGGCTTCGGAGGGTGACGGGACCACACGGTCTGTGGCCACACCCACGGGGGAAAGCCAGAAGCTTGGGGTGTGTCTGCTAGGAAAACTCCGTGTTGACAAGGGGGCCAGTCCAGTGCCAAGGTGGGCCCCACGGACACGGACTGCCACAGCTGAGCACATGTTCCAGAGAAAAGACTCGGGCAAGGACCAGAAACTCAGGAGTAAAAAGAGAGGCCAAGGATCGAAGACCAGAAATAAGTCAGAAAATGGACAGGACCAAGCACATCTTCGGTGATACAGATAAGCTCCATCGAGATTGGAAGTGAGGCGTGGCACTCCCGTGAGCCAGCTCCCTCCTTGAAGGGAGCCTCTGCTTTGGGATTCAGGGATGTTCCATCTCAAGGCATTGGCCCAGATCTGGGGGGGCTTGTTTCTCTAAGGATCCTAGTGTCCTATCAGAAAGAGTTGTGTCAGCATTTACATCATTGAGGCAAAGGATAAGGAAATCTTTACCAGGTGTTTGATGGGGAAATCTCTTGAATTCTCTTGAACAAAGAACACGTGGGCCTTGGTGGGTTTCAGGGTTCTATCAAACATACACGGGGGCTGGAGAAATCAGGAGGGAAACAGAGAGAGTCCCAGTCTTAGGAGTCTCTCAATGTTTTTAAAAAATATGTTTAAAACCATTTTTTTAATGTTTATTTTTGAAAGAGAGAGAGCGAGCCTGACGTGGGGCTTGATCTCATGAATCAGATGCTTAACTGAGGCCCCTGGGCGCTCCTCATATGGGGTTAGTTTTAAACCAACATTGAGAAAATTTGTTAATTTCAAGGTAGTCTATTTTGCCAGGAGGAGTCATCTTCTGGTGGAGGAATGCTTGGGGGTGCTGGGACAGCTCACGCACAGAGAGGGTCTGGAAGGACCAGAACCGTATGTCAGGAGGAGAGGGGGCAAGTGTGCCCCTCCTCCTGGTAGGATGCTGGCTTCCGTCGGAGCGGAGGCAGGTTGCGGAAGCTTCTCAGGGCAGCGCTCTCTGACTGTAAGGTTCTTGTGAAGACACGACCAGGAGAATACAAAAGATCTTGAATGAAATGAAAGGGCTCGGGAAGTAACAACTTCTCTTCAACCAACTATCTCCTCTACTGCCGCCTGGTTCCAATCGGACATGGTGTGTGTCTGCCTCAGGTCCCCAGGAGTAATTCTCTCTCTATCAGAAACTCGCTAATCTAATTGCTTCTTTTTCTTCAGATGTGTAGCATAGCATATTCAGGAGCCTCGAATTTAATAAAGGGAAATTCAGTAGCATTGTCTGCTGTGCATAAAAATCGGTAACACCACATTTACATAGGGATTTGATGCAGGCTCTCTGGATATGGCAGAGAAATACTAAAGCATGTTTGCTGGCTGACTTTGAGGATTTATTGGAAAATTAACTTCTGATTTTATTCTCCTCCTTGCTAAGGAATCATAAACTTTCCTTAATACCATTATGCATTTTTGCCACTCGACTACTCTCAGCTTGATTACAGATTATGAGAGCTTCATGGTGTGGAAGACAATGGAAATTAAATTATGTGGAGAGAAGGCACTGCCGTTGTGTTTCTGAAAGTGTTCTTATTGGTAAGAAACGTGCACGCAGGGAGGGGCCCGCCGTTCTTCACACCGAACCTCTTATGGAGAAGGGAGTGGCCGTGCTCTGTCCACACAAGCCAGCTTTCTGGACCCACACATCTATGAAAATACTGAAGGCATTTATTTTACATTAAAAGAAATATAGACATTTTATGGAGGATTATGCAACATGCCTACAGAAAAAAACTTGAAGCCTGGTGGGTCCAGAAATAAACCTAACACTTGATATAAAAAGATTTGCTATTAAGATGTGTGATGGAGAATATCATAATTTATTTTCAAGCAGAGAATAGATATTCATTCTAAGCTTATGGAAGTAATTTGAAGGCAGGAAACCTTTCTCAAACCCAAAGAGGGGCTTGAGGACCATTCTCAACGTTTCCGACCTTGGGACCAGATGCCATCACATCATATCACATGATCACATCCGGGACCGGATGCCATCACTGGTCTGTCTCTTCCACAGGTCAATCTCTTCACAGAACAGAGAGTTTCCAGCTGCCAGTAAGTCCCTCCTTCCACACAAGGGCATTTTAGGAAATCTCCCATAAGATGTTTAACTCTGTAACGTGTGAATATATCCACTTATTTTTTTCGGTATTTTCGTGTGTGCTGATTCCTTTGTTTTGAACTGGGGGTCCACTTTGCCCGCCAGGGCACATTTGGCAACATCTGGAGATACTTTTTTGTGGTCATGGCTTGGGGTGGGTGCTGTCTCTGGCATCTGGCAGGTGGGGGCCTGGGATGCTGGTACACATCCTACACTGCCTAGGACAGCTCCCCCCACCGCCTGACACAACAGAAATCTATTCACTCCAAAGTTTCATGATGCCGAGGAAGAGAAACCCTAGGTTAGTTTTTCTCCATACGGTACAGATTAGAGCACAAATCACCTCTCTAAACCTCCTAAGTGTACATGATGGTACACACTCTATATAGTCTACAATGAAGACACACATCAGCTTTCCACACCGCTGTTTTAAAGAAACGCCCACACACCGATTACCAATGGCAAGGAATAGCGCTAACCTGTGTTTACTCAACACACACTCATGTGATCAACGTCCCTTGAAACCATCAAGGAGAAGGAAGAGGGCGCAGGTTACCTCTCGAATAAGACCTGGCTGTAGTCGTCCAGGACGTGGGCGTGAGTGTGGAGAAGGACGGTGTTGTAGCCCACCAACGCCGCCATCATGATCAGCATTTTCAACTCGTAATTCACCCGCAGGAAGACCGAGCAGGAAATCAGTCCCAGGATGCAGCTGTAGATAAAGTACTGGAACGGGGAAATATATCGGATGAACATTTAGGATCTCTTCCGAGAAATAATACTGGAATAGGAATGCCCACTGGGGATCACCTCCACCAAGCTCACTCACGCAACTTCCAACCTTGCTGTTTCTTTGGCCCAGGGGTCCGTGCCCAAACATGTTTGCTTTAGAAAAGAATTGCTCATTCCATGGCTTGCCCGCCCAGCGAAGCACGTCCAGTAAGAACAATCGTGCATATTGCCAAATAGAAAATTTAACAATCTATACTGAAGGCGGGTCATTATACGCAAATGTCATTTGCTCTTCGAAAATGAAAACTATGTGACTCTGTAAACAGGTATCTATTTTAAAAGTCAGTACCTAGAATCTCTTCTGGGCTTTCAATTCTTAATTTATGAAGAGGATATAAATCATTACCGGTAGTTCTGTTAAAAGCGTATGAAAGCCTCGGCATTTCACTAAAGGAGAAACTGCAGGTCCAAAGCAGAGAGGATTTAACGAACTGAAAGCTTTGGCTGGGGTGTGTCACAGATTCCCTAGAAGCGGACCGGCACACGAGGAAATGGGAAGAATGAGGCTGGGGGGAAAAGGCAGCACACTGCATCCTCTGTCGTCCCCAGCAGAGAGGGACACGCATGTCCTATGGTGGTGCTCCCTCACTATTTGCCCTACTGGACATCACCGAGATGCGACAGCCCCAGGGCCAACCTTACTCTGCCCAGTCATTAGGGGGGTTACCAGTGACCCCACTCGGCTGTGGTTCAGGTCTCCATCTGTAAAATGAGGGGAAGAGTGGCCTCCTTTTTAAAAATATGTTTATTTATTTACTTGGAGAGAGAGAGAGAGCACAAGCGGGTGGGGGGCAGAGAGAGAGGGAGAGAGAGCATCCCAAACAAGCTCTGCAGTGTCAGCACAGAGCCTGATGTGAGGCTCGATCTCATGAACAGTGAGACCGGGACCTGAGCCGAAACCAAGAGTCAGACGCTTAGCCGACTGAGCCACTCAGGCGCCCCTAATGTCCTCCTTTTAAATCACTGAAAAGGACAAGCAAAGCTTGGGGCCCAGAGCCCTGCCAGCCAGGAGGCACGCGGTAAGTGGAAAGGGTCCCCAAGCCCATGGGGCCTCTGCTGGCAACACCTCCTCATCCTTAGGAACTAGGGTTAGCTGCTACCAGCATTTCTGGAGCGGAAGCAGCACTCAATAAAGTTTGAGAATATAATGAAGCACAGATCCGACTGATGTCTGATAAACCCCGTCTTTAAAAAATAGCCCGGCTTGGAAAAGTTTCATTATATGGAATAAGCCATTGTACAAACTGCCTATTTTTTGTCATTCTAGCTCTTTCATTTCCCCGGCTGAGGCCATTCACGGGACGCTGTCTGGAGGGCCAGCGATATTAGCTCATCCATCGTGTTCCTGGGGAAGAGAAGTCGAGGCGCGAGCTGCTCTGGTCACACAGGGCCTTCCTTCCCTGCGGGAGGGAGGTCTACTGGGCGAGTGGCTGTGCGGGAGTGACGCAGGTCCCTCCGTGCGAGGACTCGGACCGGCCTTTTCAGCTCACGAGGAAAAGCAGCACTGGCCTTGCTCACACAGCCACTGCGTCACTCTGGGAGTGACGCTTTCCCGGGCAAGGAGGCCTTCCAGGCGCGGAGTGCTGGAAGAGAATTTCTGTGGCCCAGGTGACCTCCCGGAGGGGAGGTACATCCTGACACCGCCCCCTACAACAGGGGACTGGTCAGGGGCAGAGGACAGAGGGTGTCCTGACGGGACTGTTGAGCGGGCCGAGTGGAAAGACAGAATCGAGGTGGCTGTGACAGTGGGCAGGGAGTCCTGGCTCAGTTTCCCCCCAAGCAGGAGGCGGGGGAGGGGTGTGTGCTCCCCAAGCCATCCCTGATTTGCGTGGGTTTCCTGTGACTTAGTTGGTGACTAAGCCAGCTGGGAGGGCAGGCGTGAGGGCTCAGGGACAGGAGGAGCGTCAGGCCTGGGGACAGACACAGGACGCAGACCTGGCAGGTCAGCAGATCCCCCCGGGGGGGGGGGGCCCTCGGGGCCGTGCACGGCAGTGCCACACGGAGCCTCTGTCCTACTGACCCCGCAGGAGAACAAGCTTCTCTGCCTCACGTCTCCTGTTTCAGTTCGTTTTTTCTGCTAATTCACTGTTCTTTTTGAAAGTATACTCCACCAAGATGGGTTGGAAACTTAAAAAAAAACAAAAAACTAAACCAAATGAACACAGGAGGCCTTCCCCACAAAGAGTCCGAGAGGCCCTGGTTTATGACCCACGAGTCTGGAGCCAGCAGTGGAGAGAGCCTAGACCCGCTCCTCTGAACCCATGACATTGCCGTGGGGGCCGGCAGGGGGAGGCGCTCTGGTTCAGACAGGATGCTGCTCGAGAAAGGATGCGGAAGACCTCGGGATGAGCCTCGTCCACAAGTGTGTCTCTGGGTGTATCAGTGTGAGTGTGCGCATGCACCTTGTCGGGGGACATAGGATGGCACTGGTCTCCTGGATCACCCCTCCTTTGAAGGAAGCGCCAACACCTGTACAGATTAGCCTATGGTTTCACTTACTTCATTTATTTCATCAATGTTTTATTTATTTTTGAGGCAGAGACAGAGAGATAGAGCACCAGCTGAGGAGGGGCAGAGAGAGGGAGACACAGAATCGGAAACAGGTTCCGGGCTCCGAGCTGTCAGCACAGAGCCCAACGTGGGGCTTGAACCCATGAATCATGAGATCATGACCTGAGCCATGTCGGATGCTCAACGGACTGAGCCACCCAGGCGCCCCTAGTTTCACATTTTAAAATTCATTCTTAGGCTTTTAAAAAGTTTTTGGATTTCAGGAGTGTCTACTGAAAAACACATGTTAATGGGAAGTAGCACTGAGTCATTTATGATTAAATAGTCTTTCTAGAACACTTGGAGGCCACAACAACATGGTCTGGGCATTAATCAAAGGCTGGTTGGCAGCCTGCAGAGCGTGGCAGGGGGATGTGTGAATGAGGGGCCAGGCCGGGGCTCTGGGGGCTCTGTGTTTCCAGCACGTAACGCAGCCGCCAGGGCGAACACCGATTGGGCCAGAGTTCGGGCGGCAGGCTCCTGCACGGACCTCTGTTAGGATGTAATTACTAGTGACCCAACTTCCCTATAATTTTGATGTGGTTGATGTGTTATTAGTTAATGGTCATCTTATTCATTCATATTGAAAATTATTATTTTAATTACTAAATATCATTTGTTACTATCCATTAAGGTTAAGTGAACCAAGTTAAAATTTGTCAATGTGGTTATTCACACGTTTGATACATCTAGCCGATGAAATCGACTTGCGTTTTTATGCCAGGAAACAGCTGATATTATCTCAGATAATTCCCTTAAGTCTCTTCTGGCCTCAGTCTCCTCACCTGGAAAATGGGAGTTCCAAGAATAGCGAACTCACAGGGAAGATCCGCAGATATAAATGATATAAATACCGATATGGTATGAACGACCTAGATGGCAAAAATCCTTTATGGCACATTCTGTTGGACATTTTTAAATGACTTTTTTTTTCCTACTGCAGGAATAACACATATGGTGTTAAAAATTAGGGAATGTACATTTGTAGCAAAGTGGATGGACCTCGAGGGTGTCATGCTAAGTGAAATAAGTCAGGCAGAGAAGGACAGACACCATATGTTTGCGCTCACGGGTCTAACAGGAGAACAGGAGAAACCTAATGGAGGACCAGGGGGAGGGGAAGAGGGAAAGAGAGCTGGGGAGAGAGAGGGACGCAAAACTTGAGAGACTATTGAATACTGAAAATGAACTGAGGGTTGAAGGGAAGGGGGAGGGGGGAAAAGAGGTGGTGGTGATGGAGGAGGGCATTTGTGGGGAAGAGCACTGGGTGTTGTATGGAAACCAATTTGACAATAAACTATTGAAAAAAAGAATTTGAAATTTATCTTTCATAGACATTATAAAAAAAAATTAGGGAATGTATAAAACTAACGGTCGTCCATAATCCCCAACAACCAACTTGAGCCACTATTAATTATTTGGGTATATTTCTCTGGCCTTTTTTTTGTGGGGAGTGTGCTACATGTTACTGATTATTTTTTTAAAAAATTCTTAATGTTTTATTTATTTTTGAGACAGAGAGAGACAGAGCATGAGCGGAGAGGGGTAGAGAGAGAAGGAGACACAGAATCAGAAACAGAGCTGAGCTGTTAGCACAGAGCCTGACACAGGGCTTGAACCCACGAATGCAAGATCATGACCTGAGCCGAAGTTGGAGGCCTAGCCGACTAAGCCACCCGGGCGCCCCTAGATTACTGATATTTTAATACTACTCAGTACTGATACTGGTATTTAAAAAATTGGGGACGATCTGGAATGTTTTTAAGTGATATTTTTCAATCATTTATCGTGAATATATATTTCTATATCATTACATATTTTGCTAAAACATAGTTTGCATGACTGGATGTAACCAAATAGCAAAATTTATTTAAACCATTAAATGTATTCTAACTTGTAGGTTGTTTACTTTCTTTGTTCTTGGTGTCCCGGAAACACCCTGACGGACACCTTTGTGGCTTAGTGTTGATGACTGTAAGATTAATTTCTAAAATTAGGACTGCGGGGTGAAGAGTGTGTCTGCGTCGGTTTCCTGATGACTGTTCCAGATCACCGTCGAGGAGTCACATCTCCGGCACCTGCAACCGTGGACGGGGACAGCCCTGACCACTGCCGTGTCGCGCTCAGGCATCACGTGTGATGGGGTTGGAGAGGCATGATGTGGGACGTGCGCGTCCCCTGATGGCTTTCCCGAAGTTCCCTTTCATCTACGAAGGGGGAAGCCAGGAGGCTCCAGGCTCCTCCGGGACTCCTAGTGACTCTAATCTTGGAGTTTCCGTGCACTGTTTGAGCACATGGGGGCTCCCCGGCAAAACTCATCCTAATCTCTCTTTCTGACAACTTCTTACTGGAACAGTGGCTGGTTGTCAAAATTCTACCTAAATTTTAAAGAGTCTATTGTGTATTTTTTACAATTTTTTCAGAATCTTTGAAGGTTGAGTAAATGTTACTTTTCCTCATCTTGGGTTTCTAATGGTTTATACTTTTGAAAATAAGATGTCACACCGACCTTTACCTAATGAGACTCAGAATGATGATCTTACTGCTTTTCGTGAAGGATAGTGGGTTGCTGTATCCACAAATATTGGTGGGCGGAGATTAAAAAGAAAAAAAGGCTTTGCCAGCTCTCCTTTGCTTTTTTATGAAAATGGACGTCACTGCCCACTGCTCAAGTGCCATGTGAAAGCGGCATGGGATGCCCCATCCCTCTGCCACAGGCCTGGGGACCTCCATGCGAGCCAGCGCCTTCCATTCGAGGAGGGAGGGCCAGACCACGGTGCACCCAAATCTTTCTCTGCAGAAGGCAGCTTCATCTTGCCCACAGTGCGATCACAGCCAAGACGCCCTTGCCATGCATCCTGTCTCTCACTCTTCACATAACTAAAACAGAAAAGCTGCTGTCTAGCGCTCGCGGGGGTTTATGATAACGCCCCAAATGAGAACCAGGGTCCCTTGGACGAGGGACGGATTTGCACCAGGCTTTCTTCCTGTGCCCACGGGACATCGTCCGGGACCTTGACCTGAGTCAGCTTGACTCAGAAGCCATCTCAGAAACACCACCAGACACCCCAACGCTGGGCAGAGAGCTGGCAGCTTCCCAGGAAACTGAAGACAGGAAATAGGAAAAAGGATCCAAGCCAAATATCAAGGGAACAAACCAGCGAAAGGAGAATGAGGAAGGGAATCTGCTTTATTACCGTAGCTAATGGAGTTTTAAAAATTGGCCAAGAATTTTTAAAGTATACACACTAAATCCCTGAAACAGGAGTTTCAGTCTCCAAAATATTCCTTTAGCACCCTCAGAACTTGACTCTATGGGACAGAAAATGGGGGGGGCATAATCTCCTTTACATTTTTTAAAAATGTTTATTATTTTTGAGAGAGAGAAACAGACAACAAGCAGGGGCAGAGAAAGAGGGAAACACAGCATCGCAAGCAGGCTCCAGGTTCGGAGCTGTCAGCACAGAGCCTGACATGGGGCTCGAACCCACAGACTGTGAGATCATGACCTGAGCTGAGATCAGACGCTTCCACTCAGGCGCCCCAGGGCATAATCTACTTTAGATGCTTATTCGGGAAAGGAGACTAGCAAAACTTGTTTTGCATTAACGATTTATGAACCAAAGTTACTAAATAACTGATTTAACCCTGTTCACGTAAAAGGCGGACATATTAGCAACTTTTGACGTTTGAATCTTGGCCCTTCTGGACGATGGTTAAAATGAGTCAGTTGGCGAGGATTATTTGAGGATATAAACAGTGGGCGGCACCTACAGCCAAAGGAGAGGCAGAAATATGAGCGGCATCCCTGTCATCAGCAAGGAAGCCAACGCTATTCCAATGGGACAATTAGCAAAACTCATCAGCAACGAATCCAGAACTTTAGTGACATACAATCCAACGCTGAAAGCTATATACATGCTATAAAATGTCGTGAAAAGAGAATAAAAGCAGAGACACCTGGGAGAGCACCAAAACGACACTGTCCATTTGCCCATGTGTCTCATCGGTGTCCCTCAGCCCCGGCTTCTTTTACCGAGGGCTGGCAGGGGTCAGCCAGTCAGGGCCTCCTCAGGTGTTGCCACCAAAGAGGAAGAGTGAAATCAACAGCAGACCAGAAAGTGGAGGCCGTCCCGTCAAATGGGCTCACGGCTAACAGCAAAACAACAAAAGCAGTAATAATAAGTGAAATGCTCTTACCGGGAGGAAAAACAAATTTTGTGCACGCAGAATTGCTGCCTGGTTAGTTAAGGCAGAGAGACTTGTGTTTGACATGTTGGCAGTTGGAGGGATGGTTTCCTCGGGGTCACTTAGGAAAAACTGCAAAGAAAATGTTTTTTCAATGAGTTAGTGCCCAAGAGATTGAAGAGTTAGCAGGTGGTGCTACATTATTAGTGACTGTGTCCCCCCCCCCCCGCCCCCCAGGAGCAGGAGTAGGTGGGCAGTTGGGCATCTGTCTTTCAAATGCTAACAGCTTCCTCTTCCGTTTGCAGCTTGAGAATCTCTATTGAGCAAGTAAATAACTATTTATTGCTGCGCGCCGCACTTCTAGAGAATTCCAGAGCTGCAAGACAATATTAAAGAACATGGAAACGCTTCCCGTTAGATAGTGAATTAGAAATGCACAAAGCACAGGGCAGAATGCTCGGTTAGAATGACGTTTGAGGATGAGGTCACCTCGCACAGGGACGTTCAATCTTGGCTGAGAAAGGAGAGCCCTCAGTGTTTTTTTCCGTGTCTTCACCGTTTCGCTTCAAACAGTAACTGGGTCAGGGGAGTTTTTGACGTTAAGGAATTAATCGTGTGGGCAAAATGCTCCTCCCGGGGTCAGCGTGTGCGTGGATTATTTGTGAGTGCTTCGCATCTCAGGATCACGGCGGGGAAAATGTTGGGAGGGTCAATGCTCTGAGTGAGGACTGCTGGAAAGGGGTCCTCATTCTGTGAAAAAAGGAATCCTGAGAAAACTAGCTCTTCGTCATGGTCACCTGTACCAGCACACGGAAGGAAAGTGTCAACCAGTTAGCAAGGTGGGAGAGATTCAGTCTCTCTCTTTCTCTCACTTTCTCTGTTTCTCTTTTTGTGTTTCTGTTTTTCTTCTTCTGTCTCCTGGAGAAGCTGCAGCACACGCTTTTTTTTTATGTTTATTTTTGAGAGAGAGAGAGACAGAGAAAGTGTGAGCAGGGGAGGGGCAGAGAGACAGGGAGACAGAGGATCTGAAGCAGGCTCCAGGCCAACAGCACCGAGCCCGATGTGGAGCTCAGACTCACAGACCACGAGATCATGACCCGAGCAGAAGTTGGAGACGTAACTGACTGAGCCCCCCAGGTGCCCCTGCGGCACACACTACTGAGGTGCCACGGATCGGCCACTTTTCCGTACTGTGGCTGAGGGTCAGGGAAGCGCCTGCTTCAAGGTAAACCAGGAGCCACTCCAGCCAGGCTCCCTCACTGAGAGAGAGCATCTCATCCCCAAACTAGATGTGTTTTCTGCATCGGCCTAACCGTTCATATTCAAGGGCTAAATGTGCATTGACTGACGGATGGATAAAGAAAATGTGGTGTACACACACACACACACACACACACATATATACACACACACACGTATGTACACACACATGAAATATTACCCAGTGATGAGAAAGAATGAAATCTTGCCATTTGCAACAACGTGGATGGAACTAGAGGGTATTATGCTGAGTGAAATAAGTCAGAGAAAGACAAATATGTGATTTTACTTACATGTGAAACTTCAGAAACACAACAGATGAACATAGAGGAAGGGAAAGAAAAATGAAAAAAAAAAAAAAAAACACCAGGGAGGCAAACCATAAGGGATCCTTAAATACAGAGAAGAAACTGGGGGTTGCTGGAGGGGTGTTGGGGGGGATGGAGGAAATGGGTGGTGGGCTTCAAGGAGGACATGTGCCGGGAGGGATGAGCACTGGGTGTCGTCCCCAAGTGATGAATCACTAAATTCTACTCCTGAAACCAATGCTACGCTGTGTGCTAACTAACTTGAGTTTAAATAAATTAAAACAATAATAGTTAAGCCTTCCTGCATAGCTTCTATAATTGCATTTGTTTGCTTCTTTTTTAAAATTATCTTTCAATATTTATTTTTTTTTTTGAGAGACAGAGGGAGACAGAGCGTGAGTGGGGGAGGGGCAGAGAGAGAGAGAGAGAGAGGGAGACATAGACTCTGAAGCAGCTCCCGGCTCTGAGCTGTCAGCACAGAGTCCGAAGCGGGGCTCAAACCCACGGACCTTGTGATCATGCCCTGAGACAAAGTCGGATGCTCAGCCCACTGAGCCACCCAGGCGCCCCACATAATTGTTTTGTTTGTTCCTACTGATGTATTTCCTTTGATGGCAGATGTCAAAGAGCTAAACTACCTGACTTCAGCACCTAAGGCCTTTACTCAGCTTATTCTGAGGAACATTCCTCTAGGATTCCAAGAATGATACTACAGACAGCGGTTCTTCCATTGGATCATTTGAGAACTTGCAGCAAAATGCGGATTTCAATCTCAAAGAAATGCCGACTTCTTTACATGCTCCTAAGGGATTTGTCAAAAATGCGACAACTCCTGGTTGACTTCCAAATGTGCTAATTCTTTGGAAAAAAGTATTGTATCAGGACAAAAAATATGGAGCAATTAATTGGCAAATGCAGGGCTCCAAAGTTTTACAAATGTTGATCTGATAGACCCCAAATATAGCGGATATAAGTGTTAAAGAATCAAGAAATGGCAAATCAAAAGAGACCATGTGGCTTGGTAGGTTACTAGTCTTAAGCACCGGGGATCTTAAACATTAATAAAACTTCTGGATTGGATCACCAGGTAGAGAAAAAAATAACTTTTTGCTGTACCAAGAGTAGAATATATCCTGTGAAAACTCCATCTTGCAAGGAGGCTATCCAATAAATAGGATGAAATGAACTCGAAAAACAAGAGAGAACGTCAGTCACTGATGGCAACCCTGCTTTCTTACCCCTCTGCTCCCTTTTCCTTGTATTTACTAATTACCCCTGAAATCAAGAAGCCCCTCATTTGGTCTATAACCTCACACTGCAATTTGGCATTGATTTGCTCTCTTCCAGCCTCTCACTTTAAGTTTTATTTTTTAATTTTTATTTTTGAGAGAGAGCCTGAGCGGGAGAGAGAGGCAGAGGAAGAAAAAGAAAATCTCAAGCAGGCTCCATGCTGAGCCTGGAGCATGACGCGGGGCTCAATCTCATGAATTCAAGATCATGACCTGGACTGAAGCCAGGACTCAGGTGCACAGCTGACGGGGCCCCCCCCGGCCGGTGATCCACGGGCACGGAGCTCCTGTTTGGGATGATGATGCTCGGGGAAGAGTAGTGGTCAGGGCACAACCATGTGAATGTGCTCAGCGCCACGCAGGTGCACACTTGAAGATGGGCACGACAATAAACCTTACGCATATTTTTCCCTAAGACATGTTAAAAACAGAAAAAGGAAGAGATGGAAGAAGAGAAAAGCGTTTTTGCTTTACCCCAGAGAGAACACTTAAAAAAATCATGGGAGCAGGGTGCCTGGGTGGCTCAGTTGGTTAAGCATCTGACTTCCGCTCAGGTCATGATCTCATGGTTCTTGGGTTCAAGCCCCGTGTCAGGCTCTGTGCTGACAGCTAGCTCAGAGCCTGGAGCCTGCTTCAGATTCTGTGTCTCCCTCTCTCTCTGCCCCTCTCCTGCTCACTCTCTCTCTTTCTCTCTCTCAAAAATAAATAAACGTTAAAAAAAATCACAGGAGCTTTCCAAGAGGACCTGAGGGAGGCTATGGCTTTCAGAGGAAACATTTTTGGACAGAAAATTGAATTTTCTTCCTGAGGATTCCTGGCCTGAGTGTGAGTCCCTGGGGGGCCGCTTCCCACACACGGCTCCCACTGGTGCTCAGCCTCTGCGTCCTACCTCAGCACCCCCTAGGGATGTCTGACCCAGGGGCTGTCCCAGTGGCCTGGGGCGTGGCCTGTCACACAGGACTCTGTCTGCCTGGCGCAGCGATAACATAGGGGATGGGGATCTGGGCAGGTGGAGGGCATTCCTCCACCAACCCTCTGAGGGGGTCAAAGACCCCACCCTCGCGAACAAGTCCTTCCCCTTCTGTGATTAATAAGAAATCAGGGGCGCCTGGGTGGCTCAGTAGGTTTAAGCGTCCGACTTCGGCCCAGGTCATGATCTTGTGGTTTGAGAGTTCAGGCCCCAAGTCGGGCTCTGTGCTGACAGCTCAGGGCCTGGCGCCTGCCTCAGATTCCATGTCTCCCTCTCTCTGCCCCTCCCCTACTCAGTCACTCTCTTTCTCTCTCTCTCAAAAACAAATAAACATTAACATTTTTTAAAAATGTCATAAGAAAGTTTTACCACGAGGGAAATGATTTCCCTTCTCTACCTAATGCTGGCTGTCATACTGTTGTATGTTTCTTTGTAATAAATATGAAAGGGGCCTCAGGGAAAAGACCCACTCACTCCATGGCACCGGGTATCAATGAAAATGATGGACGGAAAAAGGGACTCTAGCTTATTCCATGCCCACAGCCTCTGCTGCTGTAGGAGGCGGCTCCTGTATGTCTTGGGGCCATCTGTCATTCTCCTGACATGTGTCCCACAGACCTCCGTCTCCGCTGCAGGTGGCGACAGAGTCCTTTCTTGGTGAGAAAGGAAAACAGCCCTGGGATCGCACCTGTTGTCCTTCCCGTGAGTTCTGTGCCCCATCCCTGCACGGCATCGGTTTAAAGGATGTACCAGTAACAGTACCATTGATACAGTAAGAGTGACCGCTGGTTAAATATTTACAAGGCACCTGCATCTGTCCTAAGGGGGGCGGTGATGGGGAAAAAAAGAGACAACGGCTGGACTTGGCCGTGACTCGAGTCTCCAGGCAGGATTCCTGAGGCATACAGACGGGGACCTTCCTCCAGCTCCCTCAAGGGCTTCCTTTAATGTTTTCCCGCAATAGCTTCGCTCTAGGTGAGTGTGTCTTCACTCTGATAACCCTAAACCTCCCCCTCCAAATATTGTCAGCAATTACCTTCCAAAGATCTGGCCGCTGATACACATGCGAAGGGTCTTAGGACTATGTTTTCCTAGGCAGCAGTAAATCACCTTATCTTGTAAGAGCTGCTAGCCCTTCGAGGGCCTGGGAGTCCCGCTTCCAAATTCCTTGTAGACTCCCGCTAACCCCGAGCCCCACTAAGTAAAGAGAATTTAATCAGTCTCTCTTCACAAACACACATGCAGCTCTCCCACGGGTCCTGGGTCCGCACTGTCATAAAAGCATCTCTTTGCAACAAAAATGTCTCAAGAATTCTATCCTGACCATCCGCCCCTGGCCCGCATCAGGAAGAATGCCGGCTGGTTGGCCTGGCGGAGCAGGGTCTGAGCTCGTTTTCCAGAAGCGGAAATGGAGCCTGGGAGTGGCTCCCGGAGAACCTCTCCAATCGCACAGCCGGGTGAGTGCGGGGCCAGGGTCTGCGGTCGGGCCTGCCAAACCCCAGCGGAGGACGCCTCTCCCACTGCCCTCTCTGTAGCTAGATGGTTCTGCCGTCCCTCCGTGATTACCGCACGGACAGTCAGGGTCTGCGGCCGGCAGGGCCGTGGGAAGCTCAGGGCTTAGTGATGCTCAGGGCAGAGCAGCTTCTGAATTTGAGAGGCGGTGACTAGCGTCACCACGGAGCTCTGGTCAAGGTTTGAAAGTCCCACCGAGTCAGGCATCGGAGGCCAAGAAGGCCGTGCCGGGCGGGAGCCCTGACTCACCATGTTGAACACGGCCATGGTCAGGATGATGGCGGTGGTGAGGACCGTGAGTGACACCCTCGGCCAGGGCCGGTCGGCGACGACGCTGGATGACTTCAGCAGCCACAGCAGGGACGAGGACGCCTTCTTGCTGCATTGCTGGGAGGGGACAGGAAAGGAGATGCGTCACGTTCTCTTCATGAGGTTTATAACCACAAAAGGCATCAGTGCTCTTCTAGAACAAACCGGTGGGCTCAGATCTCCCCTGGGGGGCCGTGTACCAGGTCACAAACCTTATTCACACCATGCGAGCATCATGGTTACAAATAGAGAGCAGGTTAGTTACGCTTCCCTGACAAATGCAGAATGTACTTATATGTCCTTTTTAAAAAAAATTTAATGTTTTTTAAATTTATTTTTGAGAGACAGAGAGAGACAGCACTAGCAGGGGTCAGAGAGAGAGGGAGACACAGAATCTGAAGCAGGCTCCATCCAGGCTCTGAGCTGTCAGCACAGAGCCTGACGCGGGGCTCGAACCCACGGACCACGAGAACACGACCCGAGCTGAAGCTGGATGCTCAACCGACTGAGCCACCCAGGCGCCCCATTGTATGTCCTTTCAGACAGACATGAAATTATGTTAAAAAAAGAATCCTCAGGGCGCCTGGGTGGCTCTGTCAGTGAAGCATCGACTTCGACTCAGGTCATGATCTCCCCGTTTCTGAGTTCAAGTCCCACATCGGGCTCTGTGCTGACAGGTCGGAGTCTGGAGCCTGCCTCGGATTCTGTGTCTCCTTCTCTCTCTGCCCCCAACCCTGCCTCATGCTCTCCCTCTCTCTCTCTTAAAATTAAATAAATTAAAAAAAAAAACCCTCTGATAAATGAAAACTAAGTCAGGTCAGTAAACCACTCTGGGGAATGTGTTGGGTCTCAGATCCCAGGGACGATAACACAATGATCAATAATTCAGCCTATTCACGTGGAAAACAGATGGGCAGGGAGCGAGTCATAATCCACTGGCTACCAAGCAGATGGAGGCCCTCACCTCCAAAGACAACCCCCACTGTTCTCAGACGTGTGTCCTGGTGACGGCTTTACCTTCTCCCGCCGGGGGCGGGGGGGCTTCTTTCCACACAGAGAGGTTCTTTCCAAACTTTTGATGGTGTTAAAAACCACATAAGGAACCAGTTTTCCTCATAACCATCGTTAAGGGTGGGGTCAGCACAATGTTGTGTTGTACGTCTCTGCAAGTTTTCATCTCGCACACCTAGAGTCTACACCCGTTGAAGAACTCCCCTCGCTCCTTCCCCTTGCCTCCGGCCCCCACCATCTTACTTTCTGTCTCTAAGAGTCTGACTACTCTGGGCACCTGCTAACAGCGGAATCATGCAGAATTTGTCTTTTCATGACTGGCTCACTTCACGCAGCACGATCTCCCTCCGTTCATCCACGTAGTCACGTGTGACCAGATCTCCTCGTTTCCGGAAGGATGAAGAACACTCCACCCTATGTATATACCACGTTTTATTTGTCCACTCATCTGTGGACGGACCCTGCGGTGCCTCTGACTTGTGGCTGCTGCGAATAATGTGGTGGGGGGTGTGGGTGTGGGGAGAAACGCTTTTGATACAAGAAGGAACTGAGGGAGGTATTTCCGGAGGGGAAGCCAGTGTTCCCTCTTCATTTTGTGTGGGTGACTCTGCTCTGTGGGATGTCGGTGGATGAGCTCCCCTCCTCCTGAAGGCCACCCTTCCAGAGGGGCCTTCCAGACCTTGTCCAGGTGGTGGCAGGATGGAGGCCGGGACAGGTCTGAGGTGTGGGTGACAAGCTGCCTGTGCCAGGCGGTGCGTGGGGGTTGACAGACGTCACCTGACCTGACAGGCCGTACACGACAGCTCTCCAGCGATCTCCACTTTAACCTTCGTGTGAAAGGGGTGTCGCCCTTTGGCTACGTGTCTCGAAAACACTAGAAAAAGGTTATGATTTCAAAAATTAAAAGAAAAAAGAATGTTTATTTGGAGGGGGGAGGGACAGAGAGAGAAGGAGACACAGAATCTGAAGCAGGC
The DNA here is from genome assembly GCA_004023785.1 of Mungos mungo. Lineage (NCBI taxonomy): Eukaryota > Metazoa > Chordata > Mammalia > Carnivora > Herpestidae > Mungos > Mungos mungo. The sequence goes on along the minus strand of PISW01002910.1, from coordinate 175,186 downwards.
TCCAGGCTCCACCCTGACAGCACAGAGCCCGATGCGGGGCTTGAACCCACAAACCGTGAGATCATGACCTGCGCCGAAGTCAGGCGCTCAAATGACTGAGCCCCCCAGGCGTCCTGATTTCAAAAACGTTACAAGCAACATCCTGCGCCTCTCTGACTCGTCCCACTAAGTGAATATGACGGCGAAGCTGGCATGCCGTCGATAAAACAGCAAACTCTCAGCAGCACGAACAAACAGCACTTGTATTTTTCTACCTCGTTCAGAGTCTTGCTCTTTAGTCTTAAAAACAGAAGCACTGCAGTACGTTACATGCTGACACAGCAACTGAGTGAGGCCCTGGAATACAGGACGAGGGGCGGCTCGGACAGTAAGAATCAGCCCAGGGACCAGGAGCCAACCCAGAGCAGAGAGGCTTTCTGTAGGTGAACTGTCCTCGGGCCTCATTCTCCCCAGATCTAAAATGGGGACAATGATAATACCGGGGTCCTTGGTCTTCTAAGAGGTTAAATGAGGTCATAATAAGGCACCGGGGACAGGACTCAACCTGTGTTAGGTCTTCTTGTTACGCTTATGAAGAAAGCATAATAATTCTCAGAGACATTTAATGACTAAAAGTCTCCTGGCTCTTTATCTATATGAACCATAAAACCTCCTTTCCACTATGGTTTTTCCTCCAGGAAGCCTGCCATCTCTCTTCATTCTTGTCACCAGGAAGAAGCCAAGTGAAGAAAACTACTCAGAAATAAGAAAATTGGATACTATTGTGGGTGGCGAGGACCTAGGAAACAGCAGGTGACAGAGACGTGAGCCCTGAGCTGATGTGTAGAGGGAGGGGGAGGAGGGGGGTGAGGACATTTGGGCGCAGCGGATGCCAAGAGGAGAAAAGGGGCAGAGGAGAAAAGGGACAACAGTCTGTGTCTTGGTCTCGAAGTAGAAGGATCTGATTAGGGGAAAGAACACCACTGATGTGATTGTAGCTCTGAATGAAAAGCACAACTTGGATCCTGTCGTGAGACTTGAGCTCTGTTTATCCTGTTTGGGGTTAGCCTTCAAGGACGGTCCCTGGTGGGCAAGTAAGTTTGCCAAAATTCACACCATCCTAAAGAAACCTTGTAAGTGATCCCATCTCCTAGAGTATTTTGGCATCGATTCAGAAGGTGCTCTGCAGATGAACATCTGAGCCTAGTTTCATCCCTGTTTGGTCTCTAGTTTAAGGACTGGCATCATTTCAGTCAAGTCTGCGTCCTCCCTTCCTTGACCATCAGTGAGTCTCACTGCATACATGCACAAGGGCCTCCTGCGTGAGCTCACTGTGAACCTTCCAGAAACGTGCCTGGCTGCTAATGCCCCACGCCGCCACAGGCAAACGTGGAACCAGGACTAACTGCAGTGCGAGGTGTGGAAGGAGAAAGAATGTCACTTCATGTGGAAACCCTATCACGGCATTGGCACTGGGGACCCTGACCAGGGCAGTTTGCTAGAAGGGGAGTGGGATGAATGCCAACGTTCTCCACTCAATATAGGCAGAAGATTCTCCCCAGAAAAACAATCTGTTCATATACTGTATTTGGATTAAAAAAAAACAAAAACAGGAGGTGCTCCTGGGGAGGTCAGTTGGTTAAACATCCGACTTCGGCTCAGGTCAAAATCTCATGGTTCATGAATTCAAGCCCTGAGTCGGGCTCTGTGCTGGCAGCGCCGAGTCTGCCTGGGATTCTCTCTGTCCCTCTCTCTGCCCCTCCTTCACTCATGCTTTCTCTCTCTCAAAATAAATAAAAAGAATAGGAAAAATATATCCCCTCATCCTTCTTCCTTCGCCCCAACTTTGAACCTCTTGCACTGGAAACAATTGGTAATCTCTCACTTGAAAATTTCTAATTATAATGGCAGATTGCATCAACAATTTCATCGGCATCCTTAAAAAAAATAAAATCAGTTACTTGAAAAGAAGTAGATGTTGCTCTTCTGTGAAGCATAATATAATGAAAAACATTTGGAAAAGTTACAAATATATCATAATGGGGGTAGCAAATTTTTATTATTAGAAAAACAAAACTCATCTTAGAATCTTGCCTGAAAAAGTGAAGTTTATCACACACGCATGCGCTTCTGTGTACGTGTCCAGAGAAGCACCTACTTTGGCATTTTAATTGGCCAAGGGTTGTCGTTCTGAATGGCAGTAACAAGCTGCAGGAATAATTACTTGTAACATTTAGTGTTACAGAGACTTCCATGCATACTGTGATTCTTTCATTGTACTTGGATTTCCTACAGAAAGGCTGCTTTATCTCAATCAATCATGTTTTATAAAGTCAACATGTTTCTTTTATGCCCTGGGTGAGCCACTTTCCTCAGCCAGCCAGCCACTCTGTGGCACTCACAGCCTGTCAACCTTGGGTTCTCTTGGATGATGAGTTTGTCTCTGGCCACATGGAGAGCTGGCCGCAGACGGCGGCCACATTGCACCTGCCATTGTATCCCCAAAGCAGCACAAGGTGGAGCAAAGATCAGGGGCTCAACAGATGCTTGGTCAATACATCTTTATCTTAACAGTGGACCCAAAGTGAAAATTCCAGGGTCCAGAAACAAAGGAGGAGCTCAGTGCTAGAGGGACTGAGGCTGTGGGATTGGCCCAGGAGTGTCCCAGAACAGGACACAGGCTGTAACATGTAGATGCCCATACCAGGAAAACAGATTGTTGCCTTGAGCTTTCAAAGGGTGGGGCTGCTGAGGCCAAGACCCCTGAATAAACCCATTAGTCTCAGGGGGAACATATATCTTTCTGAATTAGTGGTTTCATTTTCTTTGGGTAAATCCTCAGTAGTGGAATTATTGGATCACGTGAGCACTAAGTAATATTTAGAATTGTTGAATCATTAACATAGTACCTAAAACTAATGCATGTTGTATGTCATGTGTTAACTATACTTCAATACAAACAAAACAAATGAAAAAATCCCAGAAGCCTCAGAATGCTGTTCCCTCCCTGTAAAGTCTAGAAAACTCCATGCACCAGTTCAGGGAAGTGTCAATAAACTTCTAATGATAAACTCCATCTCTAAATATGGGTGATGAATTTGAAATTACATTATATGCTTCGTAATGGGAACCCCAAGTTGAGGTGCTATTAACTGGGTCAAAGACCAGAGACAGTCCTTGGGGTTCCTGCAGAAGTATCCTTTTTATTAAAGGATAATTCCCACTGAACACGACCTCACAATAAAAAAGAAATTATGAACTGCACAGGACATTGGGGCATATGAGGAAGAACCAAGAGACACAATAGAACGTAGAATTGGCACCACGGGATCTGCAGGTATGCTATCAATCTGAAATAGCCTCCAAAAAAAGAGTACAGTAATTGAAGAAGGATAAGAGTACATAATGAATGAGCACTTACGAGAAAAAAATGAGCCACAGAGACTCTTAGGAGATGAAGATGTAGATAATGAAAAACTCAGTAGCTGTGCTGGGGCCAGGGGGGGAGGACAACTCTGAGGAAATGCCCCATCAAACAGCACAGAAAGACAGAGATGAAAAACATGGATGGAATGTCCAGGCACAGAAGGTACAATGAAATGATTCAATACACTTGTCATGAAAGTTTGAGAAAAACAGAAAAAAAGACCAGGAAAGAGGCAAAATATAAGGACCCAGGGAGCAACAGCTTTGCGGACCTGGAGCAGGCATAGGAAAACCTACACCTAATCACAAGGAAGCTATGACCCACAACAGATAGAGCAAACCCTACAAAACCAACCAGAGAGAAGACATATCACCTCCCAAGAAACAGTAATTCGACCACAGATTTCTCCATGGCCCATCAAACTATGGGAAAATACGAATTTATGTTTTCAAAATATTAGACAACTTATTATAAACTATTCTTCAATGAGGAGAAAACCGACTATTTTTTAAATACCAAAGTTGAGGACATAATGTACAGGCTCACACTGAAAAGACTAGAAAAGAAACAATCCTTTGGGAATATGGAGATGGAGTTTTGGAGGAAGGGACGGTGTTTAGGAAGAATGGTGTAAACTTGATACACAACAAGATTGATTATAACAATGAATAACAAGAGCGGTTTAAATTTAGAAAAATGTAACCCACCCTCTTTCTCTCTATGCTGCTTCATAGGTTGTTTACTCAGCTCTTAATTTACTTTTCTCAGCAAAACTACTGAGTTTCTAATTTCAAGAACCTGATCATCTTATTCCATCTTCTATATTCAAGAATGGAATTCAGGGGCGCCTGGGTGGCTCAGTCAGTTAAGCCTCTGACTTCAGCTCTGGTCATGATTTCACGTTCGTGGGTTCGAGCCCCATGACAGGCTCTGTGCTGACAGCTCACAGCCTGGAGCCTGCTTCTGATTCTGTGTCTCTCTCTGTGCCCCTCCCCCTCTCATGATCTGTCTGTCTCTGTATCAAAAATAAATAAAACATTAAAAAAAAGAATGGAATTCAGAAGCAGAGTATAATATTCTTCAACAACAAGGTGGAGACATTAATGAGTTCTGTTAGTCTGGTGTACCTTATACATTTTAAGTTAATCAGTAAAAACAAAATACCAGGATATGTAACTTCCAAGTCACTAAACGGTATAGAGGAGAATAAACAAATTCCATGGATCCAAGAGAATGCAGGAGAGGAGAAAAATAAGGAGAGCCAAAGAACATATGTGGTGGGTTAAAAAAACCAAAAAGCAAAGTAAGATGGTAGTAGTAATTACAATATACGTAAATGCATTATACTTGTTAGTTAAAAGAGAGAGACTGCTGAATCAGAGAAAGCAACATGCATCTATCTGGATGCTGTTTGCCCGAGACACAACACCTAAAACCCACTTACTGACAAGGAAAAGCTGAATAAGATGGGAGGAAAGGACACTGGGAAAATACTAACCACAAGAAAGCCGGCAGAGTTCTATTGACATTGGAGAAAATAGACTTCAAGGGAAAAATACTCCTGTGGGGTAGAAAGCTTTTCTATCAGCCAGTGTGTGACCTACTTTCCTTCCACAGGATGGACTTTATGACTGTGCTTTCATCTCTGCTGGGAACAAGATAGGTGGGCTGGCATTGTATTATCTCTGCCACACAAAGCACAAGGCAACCACTTTGAGAGAAAAATGTCTTCTGACACACTCTAGCATTTTCCTTTACTGTATCTGGCATCCTTGTTCTAAAAGATGCTTTGTGAGGTTGTTGTTTTTTTTTTTTCGGTGGCATTTTTGGTTAGAGTCACTCTCTTGTATTACAAAGATGTAAGTCCAGTCAGGTAGTTTAGTGTTGAATTTGGAAGTAAATGTGTACTATTATTAATATTATGACAATGACAAGTATTATTCTTTTATTGCTTATTGTAATGAGCAATCATTATAATCATACCTCTTATTCTACATTTTAGTTTCTACTTAGATAAACTGGATTGTTTTGGTTATCAAATAAAATAATACGTTTTCATATTTGAAGGGCTCTCATGTATTTTGCAAAGTATCATTATGAAAGGTATTTTCTTACTAGAATATGTTAGATTCTAAATCCACTCATAAATTAAATTTGGTAAAATTTCCTCACATTTTATCATATGTCTTTTAAGATGAAGCAGCACTTTTCCAGGCTTCAGTTTTAAAATCAACTGGGCCAACAGCTGAATAATGTATATCAGGAAACTAGACCAGAGGAAAATACAAACGAGGTTCACTGTGAGGTTACCGGGACTCACTGAAGTGATTTTGATGGATGGAGGCTTAGCAGTCACTGCAAAGCAACCTCAGCACCACGCCTGCCCCTGACTATGACCGTGGACATCCCTGCCTAGTACTGGGAGCTCGTGCGCCAGTGACTCTCTCTGTACACCTTCCAATTAATTATGAGGGTTCTACACATCGATTCCAATTCTGATTCTGATTCCTACTTGCTCTACACTACAGAACAATTTGTGTGACATCTGTGAGTGTCCGTGGTACAAATTGGAGAATGGCCATTCCCTCCAAGGGCTCTTGTGGGGACAAATGAACCCAAATACATACAATGCCTCACAGCCCAAGTTGTCATTTTTAATATAATGTAATATTTATTATTTGTAAATTGCAGTGAGACCAGACACGGGGGTGTTGCTGGGGGTCTGCCCATCAGAGGCTGTCTCTACTACTTCGGAGGGTTCAAACTCAAGGACAGGAAGCCTCTGCTGGTCTTATGGTTATCACACTCGTGGTCCTGTTCCAAAGTCTCCATCTCTGTCCTCAAGAGATCTGCTGATGCATCTTCTGCCTTATTTTGGGGGGAGAAAAACTTCCTCTAAATGATCGGGAGTGGAAAGCTTGCTAAGTCGCATACCACCTCCAGCGTCCTGTGTCTTTCACCCACAAAACGTGAGGCCAAAGTTATCTCTGGGTTCCCGGCCTGCTCTCAGGTTTGACAGTTCTCAAATCCTATGAAGGTCTCCTGAAAGATGAGGACCCAGGAGGGACCTCGTTGGCAGCAGGGCCTGGAGACGGGGGCTGAATTCAGAGCCTCACGCTTAGAAGAAGTCAATCAGGGTGAAGATGAGAGCAAGGCATTTGCTGAGCATTTGGGCGCCACCCAACATCCCTTCCAGCCTGTAGATAGTAAACGTTTATCTTGTGTTTCAAGTGCCTGAAGTACTACAGGGAGCAAAACAGGGCCACCGCGCGCCCCCGGGTGATCGCTCTGGCCAAAAGATCACAAGTAATATTGTGAAATGGGCAGCCTGACCCGCAGGCATGAGGGAAACTGGTGGTGACAAGGGGGGCTCTGCAGACCAGGTCTGGGAGGGTGAGGAGACTATTTCCCTCCACGGAGGGAGCTCAGAGCACATCAGAGTCAAGGAATCATGGTGCATGTGGGAAGGCCTTATGGCGTGGCCCAGTGATGGTCATCCGCTGATGCTGCCCACAGCCACGCACATGCAGCGCCCGTGCCCACGCCAGGGCATCCGGGGAAGGGAAGAGTACTGGGACACACGGGGACGCCTGACTGTCCCCGTGGTGCTGGGGCGGCGGGGAGGGGCTGCATGGAGCCGGATGGGCAGGCGCGGTGCGAAGGAACCTCACAGAGATGACATGAGTCCACTTACTTAGCACATGCTTATCAAACCATTTCCACGTGTGGCATTCTGCTGGGTTCCCTGGGAGACAGGAAGCAATTGTAGGAAACGATTCTCATCTCAAAAAACTACTGGATGTAAGGGAGACAACAGTCAAACTCCTCAAGAGAGAGACAGAGAGAGACAGGGAGGGGGGAGGAGCCAAGTAAGTTGTCATCTAACCAAGTGCTAAATTATGTGGCACGGATCCCAAGTCCCACGGCGCTCAAAGAAGAAGCCACTGGAGGGGCTAGTGGGGTTTCAGAGAAACTTTCTAGAAGGCACGTGGTGGCAGGGCAACCTGGGGGTGGGGAGACGCGTAGCGGGAGGGCCTAGGGCAGGTGAGGGTGGCAGCGAGGGACAGACAGGCATGTTCTGGGCTTCTTGTTGGCCGTAACGGTGAGAACATACAAATTCCCTGACTTTCCTCAGACCATGTCACTGAACAAATATCTGTCTGATTTTTCTGTTGAAAGGAAAAAAAATGCATTTCATTATCACTCTTATTTTTTGGCCCTGAGGGACGATAGGCTGTGTCTCTACCTTTTTACCAAACCCAGATGTGCAATGGCTGGTCAGTATAGCTACTTGTGTTCTATTTCTTGTGCCAGACCGGGCAACAAAGGTAGGGGTCTTCGAGAAAAAAGATCAGTCAGGCTTCCCTTTTTCCAACCTCCTCTATAAAAGTATTTTACTCTAATTCTTCATACAGTGAGTTCAGTACCAGTAATATTTAAAAAAAAATTTCCCCCAGTAGTATCAGCGTCAATACTGCCTCTGGCATTTAAGCTTTCAGAAGGTTAACATATGTTAATAGAAAGATATTAAGGATATTAAGGTTTCTTTCACAAACTCAGTACTTAATCCAAAAATAAATGCACATCATACTAACACCTCAGAGAACAGGTAGGCTTTCAAGAGGCTGGGGAATGACCAGTGAGGATATCATGACACTCCTCCGTGACCACTAGGAAACATTTGTGACACACATAGCTTTTGGCTGACTTGGGAGGGCAAAGCAGAAAGGACACTGAAAACCTTCTTAGGTTGGCCGTGCCTTAATTTGTTGGATGATTGGGGAAAAGTCCTTATGGAAGAGTTTAAACCGTACAAGTACAAAGAACCTCTTATGGGAATGTGAAGAATTCCTTCTTGAATTTCACCTGGATGACCTTTGGATCAAGGACGACAGCTGCCCACCAGTGAGGGCGGGCCTGGGGACCCATCACTCATCTTACTAACTCAAGTTCAGAGAAGAACAGACCTCCTCAAGCCTCGTCTTCCTGATCTCTCTGGTAAAAATCCAGGCTTCTTTTGAGAAGGGGGCACTGGACCCCTGGGAATGTGGGTGTGGGATTCTGATGGCCCCAGGGGACCACAGGCTGGATCCAGGAGGGGCCGGGATTATACTGAGGCTGGAGGACAGACATGACATAAGACCAAAAGCATTCTCGCAAAGGTGTCAAAGCTGCTCTGGAGACACTTTTTCCAGACTCCAAGTTCTTTTCTGAACTTGAGTCTTGCTTTTCTATAGTCATTCAATGGAGAGAAAAAGTCAGCGTGAAACCTTAAATATACAGTGTTCCACGCCCGCCCCCCCTGCTCACTCCCCCACCGCCCTGCAGACTGGATTCCTTGGAACAGAAAGTGAGCAATGTGGCTACTTAGGCACAATGATAGAAGCCGCTTTAATTAGAATGAGGGCTGGGTTTCCAGCGGCACCACAGATGACGGTTCCTGAGAGTGGGCTGCAGAAACCTTACGGGGGCCAGGAAACCAGAGGGTGGGGCCCATGTGCTTTTCCGCCTCAGAAAAATCTGAACATTGACAATCAGGCTTCTTGGTATATTAAGCACTTTAGAAAAGTCAAAGCGTTCCCATGGGGCGGTATTTACAACGTACAGCCATCAGGGGATTTTAAAGAAACTTCGATGTGATGTGTGCATTCCAGGAAATCAGCAAGCACGGTGACACTTTTGCAAGTTTCTAATCCAATTAGAAACATCCTAGACTATGATAAGAGCAAATGAACCCCAGGTATGTTTGCAAAGGTAGCCGGTGGAGATGATAGAGAGGCAGAGACATACTTTAAGATCTTAACACTTTTCAGCTAAAAGATTTCAACACATTAGACTAGAAAGTACCTGACACTCAAAATGTGGCTCAGAGTGGCCTCTCTTGCTGTCACACATCTCCAATGAACAAGATAAAACACGGACTACCTTTTTGGACTTCTGTCTCACTGTTGGCTTTTTTCTGATGCTTTCACAGAGCCACGTGCTTTCGACTCAAGAATACACTTCGATTTGATTCTTATATCCTGAACTGGCACTTCAACCATCAGAGCTTACAATGCTTAGTTTAAATTAAAACACTAAGAAAATGTTTTTGCATTTGCTGTTTTCCTATGTCCCAAACTTTTATATCCTGAAAGGGGATACAAAAACATTCCCCTGCACACTAAAAGCCTCCTCTTATACTAGTCACTGCTGCTATAAAATACTCTGAAAGCTCATAGGACATCATGCAAAATGGTGACAGAAATAAAGAAACATGAATATAATTTTATGGTGTGAGATCCAACATTTCAAGTAATCTTCAACTTAGTGCCTTGACTGTGCATGAGCGGCCTCGGTTTATATTCTGGGCTGCTGGCATGGAGGGGGCTTATTTCTTTACGGGGACCTGTATCTCTTGAAATGTTAAATCAACAAGCCTCGTGTTTAAAGCCAGAAATCGGTTTGCATTCAATGAACACAGTTTTCAAACATAAGGTCCATATGTGAGTACCTACCAACAGCTGTCCAGCAAAGCAGACGAAAAGGATAAAGCCAAGCAAGAGAAACGCGGCTCCAAAGGAGATCCCGAGAACGGACGTTCTACCAGGAAACAAAAAGGAACAGGTTAGCGTGCGGGTAGTTTCCATCGCTCTGGAAAGCCGTCGGTAATATTTCTGGCGTAATTAGGACTTGATTTCCTGAGGTCTTCATTCCTCACTCAGTTTGTGAGATGTGAAAACGGAGCTAAAACAAACCAAAAACATGTCCATAGAAAAATGTGTCCGTGGGACACCTGGGTGTCTCGGTTGGTTAAGCATCTGACTTCCGCTCAGGTCATAATATTGCAGTTCACGAGTTCTAGCCCGCGCTGGGCTCTCTGCTGAGAGCTCAGGGCCTGGAGCCTGCTTGATTCCATGTCTCCCTCTCTCTCTGCCCCTGCCCTGCTCACACTCTGTCTTTCCCTCTCTCTCAAAAATAAATAACCATTAAAAAAAGAAAAAAAGAAAAGAAAGAAAAGCATGTCCACAATCATGTCTGATCAACTTGATGATTCATCCAAAGTGCTCTATACGCACGGGTTGCTTAGGAAAGGAAATCAATCTTCTCACAACTCCACCATGCAACCAGTACTTCCAAGCCTGCTTGTGGCCTCTTCCCTGCCACTGATGTCCTGGCAGCTGCTGCTTCTAGAGAAGTCTCATCCGAGGCCCTGCACGATCTCAGGACCCATCCTACCTCTGCTCATTTAGGAAACAGGCTCATCCTCCTGAGTACAAACCAGCCAGATTCCACTCCCTTCAACACAGATGCAGCTAAATGTTTTATTGGGGTTCCCTAAAGATTTCAGGGGCATGGCCTTCACATTCTTGCACAAGCAGATGAATGCGCAAGCGTCCTGTGATCATGTGAAAAATTAAGTTACAATTCTGCCAACACCTGACAGGTAGATAAAAGCATTTATAAGAATTGTACGCCTCTCTGAGACATCCTTTAAATTGTTATAAAGTTCAAAGCCTCTTAAGACTTTATTTATTCCAAAGATAGAAGTGTTCTGGGGTTTCAAAGGAGCTGAAGAATTAAAGATGCAATTCCAATGAGACTTCCTGGGAGGGGTCAGGTGGTGTCCCAGACCGCAGTGGCAACCCCCGCCAACGGGGTTGGCTAGAGACACTGAGACAGGACTGGCACAGGGAACAGTGTGGCAGCGTGCTGAATGTCCATTAGCTGGACGGAAGACTCAGATCCAAATCAGCCACACGCTGAAATACCAGCGAGTATACAACAGTGAGTCGGCGGGGAAGAAAACGAAGCAAATAACCAGCGAACTATGTAAATCCCGAGGCCATCACATTGGGAAGATATCACTCAGCTTACATTCTCCGATATCTATCTACTCTATTGTGAGATGATTACACATCAAGGAAGATCAACGAAAGATGAACTTACACCAAAACCTGAGCCTGACACACTGATGCACCAGCACCGAGTTATCTCCTAGAATGGTTCACAGTGCTTTCAAATACCTGGCCAGATGGTGCGACATCTGTGCACGTTTTATGAGTAACATGAAATCTATGCTAGAAGGGTGTATATGCACCAAATAGACCTAGTCCCATGCTAGGCTGTAATGACACAAAGACAAGTAAGATGTCATTCCGTTTTGAGCTGCTTCCAGGGTAGTAGAGGTAAGTGCCATATGTCTGACCCTCCCCGCCCCCCCACCTAGAACACCTGCTTTCAGACATCACTCCATCACTGGCTGGAAGCCACCAGTCTCACATCCCCCCAGAACATAATCTCAGAGCCTCCTGCTTAGCCAGGCAGTGTGGGGGATGGGTAACATGAAACAGTCAACACCACAGAGGAATGGAGGCCTCCTGGCAGTCTTGTGACTGAAGAATGACACAGTAACTCAGCTGCTGAATTTGTGTTTGCCATCTTTGTGATCCATTTTTATAGGAGAGCTCTGAGGGGTTTTCTCAGATTCTGTGCTGACTTGTTCCTTTTCGCTGTCAAGGTAATGTCAGCTTCATAAGGCTGAGTTCAGAAACATAACATCTTTTCCTTAGGTCTGAAACTTTAAACAACAAAAATGATCTCTTATAGAAGGTTTGGTAACTATCAACCATAAAACTATCTGATGGTGGTGACGGTGATGACAATGGTGATGGTAGTGGTGATGGTGATGATAGTGAAGATAATGGTGATTGTGATGATGATGACAATGGTGGTGGTGATGGTGGGGATGATGATGATGGTGATTGTGATAATGGTGATGATGATGGTAGTGATGGTGATGATAATGGTGATGGTGGTGGTGATAATATAGTGACGGTGGTGATGGTGGTGATGATGGTGATGAAGATGGTTATGATACAAATGGTAAAGATATGAAGAGAGATTATTTACTTTGTGACAAGTGCTGTTCTAAAAGCTTTATATATAATCCTCACAATACTCCTGAGTACTCGTTACTATTATTACCTCATTTTACGAAGGAGAAACTGAAGCCCAGAGAGGTTGAAAAGCTTGCCTGAAGTAATACAGCTATCAAGTGCTGTGGTTAGGATTAATATCCATTCAACTGTATTCCTGACCCAGGTTCTATTTTAGGAGTAGATCTGTCCCATTTCTGCCATGTTTACTGGTTCTATGTCTGGGGTCAATTATGATAATTTTCCTGAAAAATTATCCATTTCGTTTAAATATTCAAATGTAAAATATTCTACATTATATTCTTTTCATTTTAAAAGTCTCCATAGTTGAAGCATTTTTTCCCTTGTCCTTAATGTCATTTTTTCCCTCTCTAGATCAGACTTTTGAAGTTTGCAAGTTTGTTGATCTCTGTGATTGAGCTTTCTATGCTTTCTGACAGTTTTCTATATAACTAGTTTCTGATACAAATTTTAAAAATTGCTTCCTCCTTCTTTATGCAAACTTATGTTATTTCTTTCTTGATTGCCATTTTTTGCCAACCTTTTTGTATTTTTTTAATAAATGCGTTGAAGGACATAAATATTCCTATAATTCCTGCTTTAGCCAAATACTACAGCTTTAGATTTATCGTTAATCATTGTCTTTCTCCTCTAAAAAGTCTGTAATTCCAATTTTCATTTCCTTTTAACACAAGAGTAATTCCGAAGTCTAATTTATAAATTCCACAAGGAGATTATTTTTGGTCTGTCATTGTTATTTCTAACTTCATTACATTAGATCAGAGTTAGTGGTCTCTTTTATTTCTACTTTGACAATTTATTTTTCTTCTAGGGTATAATGAATATGATCTACTTCTATTGTACCTTATGGATTTCTGAAAATGATATATATTTCCTTTATGCTGGAAACAAAACATGTTCTCTAAATATATCTATTGTCAGAGCTGGATGAGTTAGTCAAATCCCCCATGGACTGACTTAATGGCTCAATTTGGTCTGTCAATTTTAGAATGTATTAATATTTCTGGCAAGGAATGTGGGTTTGTCAATATATCTGAACATTTTAATAGCTTCTCTTTATTTATTTCAAAGAGATGGAATGCATGAAGATTTATGATTGTTCAATCTTCTTGAATGCCTTCCACTAGATTCCATATCGTCAGAAATTTTTATTCCTGAAGCTTTCTTTTTCTCCTACGATGTTTCCCAGAATAGCTGTTTTCTATCCTTTATTTCCAGCCTGTCTTGTCTGTTAATTTTAGTGAGATCTCCTGTACCTGGTACAGAGGTGACCTTTCGTTTTAGCCTCAATCTTTGAGCTTCTTTCCATGAAGAGGAGATTTTTATCAACTCACAATTATTAAAATTGGTAATATTTGACTAGCTTTTCTATCCTATTTTCTCAAAATGTTCCGTGGAATCCACACACACAAAACATTGTGAGGGTATCAACCTTCTGCTAATCTTTCTCATATTTAAAGTATTAATAAATTTAATAGATATATGCAACTTTCTATCCAATTACGTGTCAGTTTTGGTAGGGTAGCTTTTCAAGGAATTCCCCATTTTATTAAATTTTGAATCTTTTGCCCTTGAGTAATTTATAATGTTTCACATCGATGTTGTTAATGGCTGTAGGATATGTGGTGAGTCCTCTTTTATTCTTTATGTCATTAACTTGTGTGTTCTGTGATGATCTCTCTTTCTTGATCAGTCTTGCTAAGGGTTTGGGAATTTTTAAACTTTTCCAAAGAACAACTTTTGGCTTTATTAATTTTTTGTATTGGTTGTTTTCTATTATGGATTCCTTCTTCCTTCTTTAGCGTTTATTCCCTTTGACTTGATGTGCTCATCTCTTTATGGCCTCCTAAGTCAGAAACTTAGACAATAAATTTTAGTCCTTTCTTCTTTTCTAATATAAGTTTTTGAAAACTACAGGTTCCTCTCTAAATTATTGCTTTAAACTACATCCCCACATCTGGGTGTGTTATATTTTGATATTCAAAACATTTTCTGATTTGCTTGTGATTTTTAATCTGACTCATAGGTTCTTCAAAAGCATATAGTCTAATGTTGAATTTATTTGTGGATATTTTTATTTACTTATTTTTTAAATGTTTATTTATTTTTGAGAGAGAGAGAGAGAGAGTGAGTGAGAGAAAGCGCATGAGCATGAGCAGGGGAGGGGCATAGGGAGATGGAGACACAGAAACGTAAGCAGGCTCCAGGCTCTGAACTGTCAGCGCAGTCTGATGCAGGGCTCGAACCCACGAACTGTGAGATCATGACCTGAGCAAAAGTCTGGCACTTAGTTGACTGAGCCACCCAGGCACCCCAATTTGTGGATATTTTAGAAATGCACTTTTTATTCTAACCTGATTTTTATGTGGTTAGGCATCACACTGCAAGATTTTTTATCTTTTCAAATTTATTTCAATCTTTCCAAATTTGTCGAGATGCTTCTATGGCCTAGTATGTGTTTTGGCTGTGTTCCATGTGCAGCTTAGAATCATATGTATTTGAGGCATCTGGGTGGCTCAGTCGGTTAAGCATTGGACTTCAGCTCAGGTTACAATCTCATAGTTCATGGATTTGAACCCCACATGGAGCTCTGAAGTTACAGCATGGAGCCCGCTTGAGATTCTCTCTCTCTCTCTCTCTCTCTCTCTCTCTCTCTCTCTCTCTCTCTCTCTTTCTCCCTCTCTCAGCCACTCCCCAACTCTCATTCTCTCCCTGTCTCAAAGTAAATAAAAAAAACTTAAAAATCACATGTATTTTATAGCTGGCTTAATGTTCTATGAACATCCATTAGTTTCAAGAGATAACCTTGCTCATATTTTCTATAAACATTTATATAGTAAGAGATATAGAAGTCTAATGTTGCTTGTACATTTATGAAATTCTTGTTTTGGTTTTAACAATTTTTTTCCTTTGATGTTTTATAGCTCTGTTTTAGGCATTTATGCACGTTTCATGATTTTATGCTTCCTGACTAACTGACCCACTCATCATTCTTCCATGTCTGTGTCTCTGGTAATACTTCTGTCTCTCGTGTTGATTTTAATATTAGTATATGTACAGTAGCTTTCTCCTGCTATTTAGATGATATATTTTTCCTATCCTTTTAATTCCAACCCAACTGCCTTTTGTGTGTAAAATTCATCCCTTGTATTATTGGTACACAGCCATGAACATCGGGGTGCATGTGTCCCTTCAAGTCAGTATTTTTGTATCCTTTGGGTAAATACCTAGGAATGCAATTGCAGGACTGTAGGGTAGTTCTATTTTTAACTTTTTTAAAAAATTTATTTTTTAATGTTTTATTTATTTTTGATACAGAGAGAGAGACAGAGTATGAGAGGGGGAGGGCAGAGAGAGAAGACACAGAACCTGAAGCAGACTCCAGGCTCTGAGCTAGCTAACAGCACAGAGCCTGATGTGGGGTTCGAACCCATGAATGTGGGATCTGACCTGAGCCGAAGTCGGAGGCTTAACCGACTGAGCCACCCAAGCACCCCTCTATTTTTAACTTTTTGAGCAACCTCCATACTGTCTCCCAGTGTGGCTGCACCAGTTTGTATTCCTAAGGGTTTAAGAGACTTATGGTAACAGCTCAAGTGTTCATTAACTGATGGATGGATAAAGAAGAGGTGATATGTGTGTGTGTATAGACACACACACACGAATACTACTCAGGCATAAAAAAAAGAAGGAAATGTTGCCATTTGCAATGATGTGGATGGAGCTAGAGTATATTATGTCAAGTGAAATAATTCAGAGAAAGACATCATGTGATTTCACTCATATTTGAATTTAAGGAACAAAACAGATGAGCATAGGGGGAAAAAGAGAGAGGAAAAGCATAATACAGACTCTTAACTATAGAGAACAAACTAAGGGTAGCTGGAGGGGAGATGGGCGGGGACGGGCTAGATGGATGAGCGCGTAGAGAAGGGCACTTGTGGTGAGCAGTGGGTGTTATATGTAGGAGATGAATCACTAAATTCTACTCCTGAAACCAATATTACACTCTATGTTAACTCACTGGAATTAAAATTAAAACTTGAAGAGAAAAAAATGCATCTTTTGTAGACAGTGTGGGACTTTGTCACGCTTTTATCGGGAGTGCTTAGTCCCTTAACTTTTAATAATGTATTTGATTTCAGTATTACTGTATTACTCTCTGATATTTGTCTCAAGGCCTTGTTTGTATAATGTGGCCCACTGCCTGTGTTGAGATTGCCCTTTTTAATACTATCATGTTAACTATCTGTTTTCTATTTGAGTCATGTTTTTGTTGTTGTTGTTTGTGTCTGTTGTTTTTTTTATTGTTGCCCTGCTCCTCCTTCCTTGCCATTTTCACTAACCTAATATTTTCATAGCATTTTTTATTCCCCTAATCGGCTTTTTGGCTATACCTATTGGTATATTTTAGTGACTGCTCATGAATTAAAATACACATTCTTACCTCATCAGAAGTTAGTGACCATTAATACTGTACTGCTTTAATCAGCACTCGTAATGTATGTTATTTTTTTTTTTTGGCATCGAATAACCAGTCAGTTGTCTCCTAGAAAACTTCACAAAATATCAGCATATAGTCTTTTATATTCTCTCACATGTTTAAGCACGTCCAATGCCGTCCATCTACTCCTGCAGATCCAAGTTTACTCCTGGCATCATTTCAGGTCAGCCCAAAGAACTTCTGTTCACATTTCTTACACTGTAGGTTTGCTGCTGCTGAATTCCTTTAGCATCCTTTCATTTGTAAAATGTCTTTGTTTCTTCCCATTTAAGAAAAAGAATATCTTTACAGGATTCGGCATTGGCCATGTTTAGACCAGTGTTTCCAGTGAGGAGTCAGCCGTCATTTCCTTCATCCGTCGCCTGCTGCGATGTCTTTTTCTACTGGCTGTTTCTCGAAGGCATTGAAGATGGCTCCCCCCGACTCCCATCCCCTGCCACTTTTTTTCTTTAGCTCTAGCAGGTTGACCTTAATGCACCACCTGTGGTTTTCTATGTATTCTGCTTGCTGTTGGCCGAAGTTCTTGCCTTTGGAGGTTAATGTATTTCAATAGATTTGGGCCAATTTGTCACTAAGTGTACTGGCAATTTCCCGTTTGTCTTTTAATACATTTCCATCTCATGTCCTCAAAACTCCACTCCCTAGACTCTCTTCCAACTGTTCCTAACTAGGTTTGGCCAGTGGGAAGTACCAGGGGGCTTGGGGGAGGCTGGGGGAAGGAAGAAGCCTGGGGGTTTCTCCTTCTTACTCTCTGTTTAGCACCATTTTCTCAATAGCCCTCAATCCTGCCGTTAGGGACGTTTTAGGTCCCTGTCAGACAGCCCATCCTGCCCTGGTCTCAGCTCCGGCCCGAAGGCGTGCTGTGGTTCTAAAACCTGCAGAAAGGTCTGGGAGCCTGCCTTTCCGGCAAGCAACCTCCTCCTGTGTCCTTCCAAACCCAGGGATGGTGGTGGGTTCCTCTTGTCGCCTGTCTCTTAGCTGTTTTACGCTCACCTGTTTGGTTTCTCAGCCCTTCTCTCCTTCTGTAAGTATTTCACTTTATTGAATTACCTTGCGGAAAAACCTCAGGCAATTTCTGTTCTTTAGTTCAAAGCCATGAACTAGATAAATTTCTTCTGGGTACGACATCAGTAGAGGTTAAATGGAAACACCGGAAGATTTGGAATCAGTTACTTCTCCAAATTTCTTCCCTTTCCTTTGGGGGAAAAGAAAAACTCCCCACTGTTCTAGTTTTTACTAGAAATACTGAGAAATATTTACATTTTCCCCAGGTTATGGCATATCTGAATTTCCTTATGAATGGATGTTATTATGGATTGTATTGGTTTTAGTTAACACATATCTCAACAGAGCTAGTGACTATTACGGGTTCATCCTCTTGTGAATCAGAGTTTAAATAAAAGATGCCTACACTCCAATGACTTTTCTAGGCTCTTCTTTTCTAAAATGCATTTCAATTTTGTTTTCAGGAGTAATTGCTCCACTATGAAGACAGGTGACAGAGAGTCTGGGCATTCAAACAAAGTAGTGTGAGCCCGAGGAAGTACGAGCATTAAAATTGACTCCCACATTTTACAGTCCCCAACCCAACACTGTGGAGAATGTTGGAGAAGAGCTGGTGGCATTTTTTCTCTGGATGTATCTGATGACCACTACTTTGCTCTTTCTCAAATGTGAGAATTCCCTAAGGGGGAAGGGGCTGATAAATTAAAACAGTGTTGCTAATACTATTGTTTCCCTGTTTTTGCACTGGTGAAATAGAGGGCAGATGACCATTAAAGCAGGGATGAGCATTCTTAAAAGTACATTATGAGATAGACTGCCAAACACGACTCAGGAAGAAATAGAAACTCTCAATAGGCCTATAGAAGTAAAGAGATGGAATCAGTAATTAAAACAAAACCCAAAGCAAAATTTACTTGCAAAGAAAAGCACAGGCCCTAATGGCCTCACTGGTGAACTCTACAAAATATGTAAAGAAGGGTTTTACTATTTTTCCACAGACTCTTCCAGAAAATAAAAGGGATGGAACATATTCTGATTCAATCAGGTCAGTATCACCTTGATACTAGTATCAGACAAAGATATCACAAGAAAACAAAACAGAGACCAATATCTCTTCCAAATAAAGAGAAAAGAATCTTGACAAAATATTAGCTAACTGAATCCAGTCACATATAAAAAAGGATTCTATAACATGACCAAGTGGGATTTATCTGAGAAATGCAAGGTCTGTTTACTATCTGAAAATTAATCAATGTAATACACTCTATTAATAAACGGAAAGAAACCCACATGATCGTCTCAGTCGCTGTCGAAAAGTGTAAGACAAAATCCAACACCCTTTTACTATGAAAACTCTCAACCAACTAAGATTAAAAGGGGATTTCCTTTATCTTGATAAAGAAAACTGTGAAACACCCACAGAGAACATCGTACTTAAAGGATGACAGAGTGAATGTTCTCCTCCTAAGATCATGAGCAGGAATAGATGTGAGCTATGACTACTTCTGTTGAAATTACACTGAAGTTTCTCATCAGGAAAGTTAGGCGAGAAAATGACATAAAAGGCATCACATTGGAAAGGAAGAAGTCAAATTATCCTTATTTGTAGATGATATGATCTGGTACAGAGAACATTACGTCAAAGCCTGAGATTTAGACTCCGAGTGGCTCAAACCTGTGGCTGTCCAGTGTTCAAGTTCACAGCACACTGGCATTTGTGTTCGGATGGATGTACCTCTCATCCCAGGGAACAAGAAATCCCATGAGATAAAGTAATGGCCAGCCAAAAGCTCTTAATCATAATCATTTATCCTGCCTGCTCTTTCAAAACCATGTTCAAGCTCATTAGGCATACCAAGATGTTTGTGTAACATAATCAACTTTAATTAACACTCTAGTTGCAAAGCTGTTTCTTTTTAACGCACAAGCATAACTGATTTATATACTCTCTGAAAAGCAAACTTGACTCTTCCCTGTCACGAGGCAAAAAGAACTACACTTTTGTTAGTGATGATTCTGGACTTTGGGACTTGAATCAAGTGTATTATGACCATACGTGAAAAAGGCTGATTTGGGACAAGTCCTTTCTCCTTTCTGACTTTTTTCCAGTCAGTTATTGCTCACAGGTGGTCTTGACATGAACAAGGAAGCACATCTGCAGACAGGAAAAAGCCAGCAGAAATCTATACCCCCGATGTCTAAAAGTTATATTAATTGTAAACTATTTCCATGGGTAAGTAATGGTATCTTCACCTGGAATTCTATTTAATGGGATGACTCTCATGCACCTCCTCCCTTGTTGCCCTCCCTTCCTCCCCCAAAACGATGTAGATTCTCCCATCAACACTTTGTTCACACCTATTACATGGGGTTCAGTAAGGAGAATAAGAACTCGGGAAAGAAGGCTTTTCTTCTAACTGTGAGTTAGCATAAAGTAATAAACATCCCTTTATCTCTTTTAAAGTGACAGGTGACAGAACTTCAAAATGAAAGGGAATTTGGTAAAAAATCAAAAGGTGAAAAGGAGAAAAGACATTTAAATATTCACCACCATTACAGATCACAGTAGCTCTTCTGTGATAACAGAACTCAGCAGCAACTGTGAGATGTTCTGGCCACTTGAGGTCCTCTGATGTGGGAAAAGGGAGGAGGCATTGGAATTGGCCAAGTAAAA
This sequence comes from Mungos mungo, assembly GCA_004023785.1. Lineage (NCBI taxonomy): Eukaryota > Metazoa > Chordata > Mammalia > Carnivora > Herpestidae > Mungos > Mungos mungo. The sequence goes on along the minus strand of PISW01002910.1, from coordinate 154,658 downwards.
AGGTTCTACATCAGAACAACAAAAATGGATGTAGACTTGAAGTGTCATACACAATATTCCCCAGAAGGTCCACAGTCCTCTCTTTCCACACTCATTTCTTAGGTGAGCCCATCCTAACCAATGGATTGAAATATTACCTATGTGCTGGATTTTCCGAATTATGACTTTACCCCCGTGTCCTCCACAAACCCTCTATGACTCACACACTCCCTCCCTCCGGGAAGCTCCATCACTTGGATGTCCAAGATGCACACCACCTGTCTGTGATGCCCAGGACCAAGACCTTGATTCGCTCCTTCCCCAGGGTTCTTCCTCCCTGTGAATGGCAACCCCATTTTCCCAACTGCTCAGGTTCAACACCAAAACAAAAATCTCACAGAACTCCGCTTTCTCTTCTTCTTCACATGTCATCCAATAGCAAGACTTGTCTTCACTCTATGAGATACTTCAGAATTTGACCACTTTTACCACCTGTAGTGCTACTCCAGTCCCAACCATCATCTTACCCGGTCTTCCTACTTCTAGCCCCCTCCCCCACAGAGCAGCAAGAACAATGCTTCTAAATATAGCCAGAACACATCCTCAGCCGAGAACCTTCCAGGGTTTCCTGTCACATCAGACCCAATGTTCTCCTGCTGCCTGTGAGAGTCAACACCTGTCTTCACACTGCTCCTCTGACCCCATTCCCCATGGCGCTCACCTGGTTCACTCTGCTCCCATCATCCTGGCTCCTTGAAGACACTTGGGGCTCCTCTCATCTGGAACATTCTGCCAAATTTCCACATAATCCCCATTTCAATTCACTCAGGCATCTGCTTTAATGTCACTTCATCAGTGACGCTTTCCCGGATCACTCTCATGTGAAATACCACCTTCCAGGGGTGCCTGGGTGGCTCAGTCAGTTAAGCATCCAACTTTGGCTCAGGTCATAATCTCACAGTCCATGAGTTCGAGCCGTCAGTCAGGCTCTGTGCCAACAGTGCAGGGCCTGGATCCTGCTTCAAATTCTGTGTCTCCCTCTCTCTCTGCCCCTCCCCTGCCTGCACTCTATCCCAACAATAAAATAAAAACATAAAAAGAAATTGAAATACTGCCTTCCACTACTCCATAGTATTCTACTGTCTTATATTTCTTAAAAGTTTATCACAACTGAATTATTGTATATTTGTTTATTACATTATTGTTATATGTCCTAATAAAATGGAAGTTATATGAGAGAAAAGGCATTGGGGGGGGGTAGTGAGGCCTTTCGAACATCTCTCACTAAGCTTGGTATATGACAGCTCAAAATTACCTGCTGAATGATTCCACAAACGATCAGATGCAAGTATGTGCTTCTATTGTAAATTCCTAGTTCTATAACACATCCCCAGAATAGGTACAAAGTAAAGGTACACGGCCTGTTTTATTGAGTGAAAACACGCTCACTCCATTTTTACTGTTATTGCTCCTCATATCTTACTATACCAGTGGCTTAGAGCTAACTGCAACACAAATCTCTTTTCATTCCTGGAGAGAATATTGGTTTTCATGAATTCCTGTTTTTTCATGATGATACAAATTTGCTAGATAGGCCTTCTGTTATACAGACTAAAGATGACAAATTCTAGCCTCCCTTGGAGCCTGCTTTGAGCATGTGACTAAGATCTGTCTTGGGTTATAAACCAAAGAGTGTGTCCTGAGGTAGCTGCTGGGAAGATTCCGGAGAGGGCAGTAGGGAATGTTCTCTGGCCTCTGCTTCTGGGTCTGACCCTCCATCCTGTTGCTCAGACTGTGGATGTTGCCATTTTCGGGAATGAAGATGAGGAACCAAGTCTAAGGAAGGTAGGAATGTGTGCTGGAGAGACTCAGGCCCCCCAAATAATCCAAAGGACAGAGCACCACACTACTTCTGGCCTTTTATTGATGAGGGACAAATTAAACTGCTAACTCATTGTTGGTATTTTCTTACGTTCAGATGACCTGAATCCACAGTTGGGTATCATTCATCTCAGTAAACACTGTAAGGTTCATTTATCTTGGACCATGAGGACCATCTCCCTCCCATTCCCCTCTTTCCTCTTCCTCCTCCCCTCCCTCACTCCCTTCCATCTTTGTTTCCTTCCTTCCTTCCTTCCTTCTCTCTACATCCCCTTTCTCTCCCCCTTCCTTTAATTTCCCTAAGATTCATACTCACTCAAGGGGAGGAGTTTGCTTTCATAGTTTCTAATATTTGAGCCCATAGAAAAACTCCAATTTTTTTTGAGAGGGAGAGCATGCGAGCGGAGGGAAAGGGAGAGGGAGAGATAGAATCCCAAGCAGATGTCACACTCAATGTGAAGTGTGACAAAGATCTCAATCTCATGATCTTGGGATCATGACCTGAGCCAAAATCAAGAGTTGGATGTTCAACCAACTAAGCCAACCAGGCACCTTGAAAATCAAGTCGACTTTCAATGGACATGAATGATTCTACCATTAAATTTCTTCTAACTTTTCTTTTCCTTTTTGGAGATAAAACCAAAATGAAAGTGACTCTTTTGAAATGAGTATTAAAGAATTAATGAGCATTGATTATTAAAATGAGTCATGGAATAAGTATCAAAGAATCTCAGTAGAAATAATAAAACTCACATATTTAAGATGATAATTTTGCTATTGACTTTGCTTACATAAAATATCATTATTCTTAATTTAACTTGGGCTAATGAAACACACTGATATTTCACTAACCTTTATTAGAAAAAAAATCATTCTTATTGTAACAACTGCTCATGCCTGGTTTAATCCATGTAGTTTGGCAGATAAGATTCATAAAACTACTCAAAATTGCAAAAACAATTCAGGCTTGATCATTTTTGGTCTTTGAAAGCAGCTTACGTTTCTGGTAAAGTTATTATACAAGGCAGACAGAAATGAGAGACTGAGCCTAAAAAGAGAAAACAATTAATAATTTAAGTATAACTATTTAAATTCTAAGACTAGAGTCAGATTCAAGATTATGTGCCAAACAGGAATGACATAAGGCCCTTTCAGGCAGACTCTTCCCCTTACTGATCCTTTCAAGGTCACAAATTCCTGTTAATTATTCATGCACTCATTCATTCACTCATTAGCAATTTTTGTCCTTTTTTCAAAAAACACGAGGGAGTTTTCCCAAAAGAAAAGAAACAAAATAAAATTAGAGGTCAGCACATTAAAAATAAGTGAAGATAAATTAGAAGTGAGAAGCATTATTTTCTGAATGAAAATGCTTCAACAAAATTCTTTTTGGATAGACAAGCTCATTATCAAGTGAGGAAATACTAAATACACAGAGAGTATTCAAAAGCAGAGAGTGAAGAGGTATTGATGCAAGACAGACTGGGAGGAACCAGAGGCTTTTACATGCTTTGGAGTGTGAGATTTAATGTCTATGCTATGCAAAGTAGGGATGATCTCAGGCATCCTATTGATGGGAAATTGGAACTGAGCTCTTGAATAAAGTAGAAGCCATGAAGTGCTGTCCTACCGAAAAATAGGAAACAAAAACTATGCCCACCAGTCTGATAATTTTCTGGGAAGCTGACTGACTGGGATGATGAATAGAAACAGAGTATCCTGAAATGAGACCCATGCTAAGGAGTTAGTCAAATGCACAAAGACTTGATGGGACCTTGAGCTTGACCTTAATTTAACAAAATGCTTTCACTTGAACTGGTGAGCTCCAGAGACAGCTGGCAGAGAAAGACTGAAAAACATATAATAACAATGCCTTCACAACTCAGAGTATGTGAGATCACCATGGACTCAAACCCTAATGTTGGTGAGCTCACAGTTCAAATTACATACAACCCAAGGAGGCAGGTCACTATGAGTCAAGAGAGAGACCACACAGCAGGATTTCTGCATTTATATACCATCATAACTGAATGAAAGAACTACTATTTTCATGCAATACATTTATTAGACTAATAAAGGAAAATATAAGAAAAGGAATCCTTAGGTAAAATACAGAATCATAAAGAAATTTAGATTTTATTTTAGTCTTTACTTTAAAAAAAGTTTTTTTGAGAGACAGAGAGAGACAGCACGAGCAGGGGAGAGTCAGAGAGAGAAGGAGACACAGAATCTAAAGCAGGCTCCAGACTCTGAGCTAGCTGTAAGCACAGAGCCCGACACAGGGATCGAATCCATGAGCAGTGAGATCAGATTTTAAAGAGAAGGAACAAATAGTCTTCTTAGATATATACAGTCAATGTGGATAAGGAATTCACCAGAATGACTGTAGCACAAAGAAACAAAGAAGTATAGACTTTGAGGATAAATTCTAAGACCCAGTAAGCAGAATGAATAGCACAATACACAATTAATAATATTTCAGGAAGAAACAGTAAAGACAGAAGGAATACATAAGGTGATAATATTAGAGAACTTCTAAGAACTAAGTACAAATACACATCTTCAGATTGAAAAATCACACCTAGTCACTTAGGTAAATAAGAACAAATATACATTGGGAAATAATATACTTAAGTTCTAAAAAGGAATGCAATGCGATCGACAGAAAACATTTCTTTAGCAACAACGGCTGTTGAAATTGATGTGATATCATCATCCTAATACTAAGGGAAAATAAGAGTTAACTTAGAATTTTATACCCAGTTAAACTACCATTGAAGAGCAAATGTCAAATAAGGGAGGTAAAAATATTTTAATATAAGAAAAAAATAGGTGCTATTGCTACCCACAGACCTCAATAAAAGGATAAATGATATACATCAGCAAGAAGGGAAATAAAATTGAAGAAATAACTTTTTAAAAGATGGTGAAATAAATAAAGGGATTTAAAAGTATACTGGACAAGGAGGCACCTGGGTGGCTCAGTTGGTTAAGCATCCAACTTCGGCTCAGGTCATAATCTCACAGTTTGTGAATTCAAGCCTGTTTAGGGCTCTGTGCTGACAGCTCAGAGCCTGGAGCCTGCTTGGATTTGTGTCTCCCTCTTTGTCCCCATGCTGCTTGTGCTCTGTCTCTCTCTCCCTCTCTCTCAAATATAATACAACATACAGATAGTATAATATAAATGTAATATGAAACAAGCACAGAAAGTTCTAGAATCCGCAGACCTACACTAAGCTCTCTCCCTGCCAACACAAAGAAGGGAAGTGAAACCAGCACAGATTTCACAATGTTCAGGCTCAAAATCCAACTTGTTGCTCAAGAGGAACCCACTAAGAGTTGGTGATGATGCCGGAGACAGTGGACTTCATGGGCCCTCTTAAAGACACAGCAACACAGAAGAGCGATAAGAAAAGCAAAGCAGAGACAGAAGACATCTCCCTGATGTTTTCTGGAAAGCGCAATCCCACAAATTATTTTCTTTGGTCCCTGGAAGTTTCTGGCTTCTTTGGCATCATCTTTTAAGGCATCCTAGTAGTGGAATTGCTGGGTCAGAGGGTAGTTCTATTTTTAATTGTTTGAGGACTCTCCATTCTATTTCCCAGAGTGGCTGCACCAGTTTGTATTCCCATCAACAGGGCTCTGGGGTTGCTTTTTCTCAAACAAAACAAAACAAAACAAAAAGTGAATTTGAAAAGACCTATACACCCTTGTGTTTATTGCAGCCTTGTCTGCAATAGCTGAGATACAGAAGCAGCCCAGCGTCCTCTGGTAGATGAAAGGATAAAGATGCGGTACATACACAGTGGAATGTTATTCAGTCCTAACAAAATCTTGCCATTTGTCACAACACGGATAGAGCCAGAGGATAAGTAAAATAAGTCAGAGAAAAACAAAATACCATATGATTTTACTCCTATGTAGAATTTAAAAGACACAACAAACTAACAAAGGGAAAAAAAGAGACAAACAAAGAAACAAAAATAGACTCTTAAATACAAAGAGCAAACTGGTGGCTGGCCAGGGGAAAGTGGGGGATGGGTGAAGCAGGGAAGGGCACTGAGTACACTTAGCGGGATGAGCCCTGAGTATCGTACAGAATTGCTGGATCATTAGGTTGTGCACCTGAGAACCCCAGAACACCGAATGTTAATTATACTTGAATAAAAATCCAGAAGAAAACAAATGGAGCATGAAAAAGAAATATTTTACATAGTAAACCAGACGGTTAAAAAAAAAATCCTAGTCACTTTCCTCTCTTTCAATTCCTTCCAGCGATGGATAAACCCTGTCTTACTGATGATGTAGAAAATAGAAAGATACTCATCCAATAGGAAGATGTAGAAAAAGAAATGAATTTTTCTACTAAATCATAAAAATAAGAGCACACGTCCCTTGGTAATATTTGTTTCACCTGTGTAACTTTTTTAACACCCTTCGACTCTAACACTCAGTAAGTTGTGTGTGTGCAGGTTCCGTTCTTTCTCTTCTGTAACAAGTAGCACAGGCCTGGAGCTCAGAAGAAGCTTAATTTGTTACCTTTTTTTGGAGTGGGAAACAGATACGTTGATGTGGGGAAATTTCACCGAAGATTTTGTAATCTCAGATGAAGAGCTCATTTGGCCCATGTATTTCAATGCTAATTTACGAGGGGTGATAGGGGAGGGGAGGGGAAATTTACTGAAAGCCTCTTCTAAAAAGGGTCAGACAGATTGGAACCCACATGTATGAGTTACACTGTGAGTTGTTATTACTTCTATAAATGCCTTCGTATCGGATGAGTGCCCAGAAGAACATCCTATGGGTTCCAGAGGGGAAAGACAGATCATTTCTCTCTAGTTTCTGCAACATCCTTAGGAGAGAAATGCAGCTCAGTCTTGCAAGTCAAGTTGCCCACAAATGCTGCTAAAGTTAAATGAAAACACGCAACTAGATCTGACTAGGTTGAAAATGGTTGCTTTGGCCTTCACAGAATAGACAATGGAAAGCGGAAGTTTTGTCTTCCATGTTTCTATATCCCCAACGATTGACAGACAGACAGCAGTGTTGTTTTCTTCTTTTCTCTTAGACCATAGAACGAGGAGGAATTCATCACTTTGAAGAAAGTTGGCTGACTCACATTGTACTCAGTAAGAAGCTGTGAGAGAAAGGTGATCTAGGAGTCCCAGAGTGACTGGATTTTCACCAACAAATGGGCCTAGAGGTGCACCCCAAAGTGTGCAAGTGTGAAATCGGGCTTGCGCAGTTTCTCCCCTCTGTCCCCAGGAGTCCCCTGGGAGGGGTGAGCTGACAGTGGCCTAGAACAGTCAGAAAGGGTGACAGAGGGTGGACTTCAGGGAGAAGAAGGTGGAATCAGAACGGACAGGGGTGCCCAGAGCGGGGTTTGTCCTTCTCACACATAATGACCATATTTATTTATTAGAAACAACATCTAGACCTTTATCTCTTTCTGGGTAAAGTGTCTTGGGCGACATTTCTTACACTGGGCACCAGAGCAATACAGAAATCAAAGTACGAAGGGTAAATTTATATATTTTTTTTAAATCCCTATAGATAGTGAATCAATATGTCCACTTGAAAAATCCAACAGTATAGTAACTAAGCAAGACACAGGGGAGCCACTTGGCTTCACAGATACTGAACGGACTGTCCCCTCCCCATGTTACATCACCCCTCTGTCTGGAAACCTGAATCCTCTCCATCCTTTGGTGCCACGGGGCTCCCGTGGAAAGGGGCGCCCAGGGAGAGCCCCTGGGGAGAGCCACACATACTTACTTGGGTAACACGAGAATCTGCACGATGAAGATGCAAAACAGTATGAGACAGGCGCAGGTCACGTAGTACTTGAACGCTGGCAGCGCGGTGGCGCGGTACTGAGGGGACAAGAAGGAAACCGTGAGGGACGTTCTCTGAGAGGGGCTGAAACAGCCAGCCAGCAGCCTGCCCGGGCCTGTGTTCATGCATCGCATCCCTAAGCTAAGATGGGGCAAGAGAAACAAGCTGAGGACACCGTTGTTCATCGCTGGCAAGGAGTGCTTCCTCCCTCCAAATGAGCTGCGAGAGTGTTTCTCCCCCAAAGCAGGATTTTTATGAGGCCAACCGTCCAGCGAGGAAAGACAGCACCTGGCCACTGGGACCCGTGAGCCAACGGGCAGCAGCACCGTGAGAGTGCAGGGGCCCGGGTCCCCTTGAGGGTCTCACGTCCACAGCTACGCGGGATAAGCAGGTGACTAGCCATCTAGTTTACTTTTGAAGAATATTGCGGAAATGCAATTTCCTCATTTTATGTATTTTAGTGTTTTATTTTTTTTTTTATTTATCTGAATGCTACTTAGAGGCAGTGAGGAAATCTGTAAGACACAGAGGCCAGTGGGCTCTGCTCCAGGTCTGTGACCCTTCTGTTTGCTGTGCGCGCACCTGGCTGATGGCCTCTTCTCCCGCAATGATCGGGTTCGCACAGCTTTCCGGAACATCCAGGACCATGCACTGACCAGGGTAGCTGTCCGCCCGGGACCCCCTGTTGGCGTTGTGCAGAGAAAGCCAGCCAGCGCTGCATTCGCAATGGTGGCAGTGGTCTCTGTCGCATACAGCCCTTATGGTGGCGGGACAGGCAGCCTAAATGCTTTATAGGCACCAACTCATTTAATCCTCACCACTGCCTGAGGCATGGACTATTACTGTCCCTGTGTTTGGATGAAGGACCTCAGACCAGAAAGGCTGGTTAACATTCTCAGGAAGATACAGACATGGCAAAAGTTGGGACTTCACCCAGGTGGACAGGCTCCCGAACCCAGGCTCCCGACCACCAGGCTCTCCTGCCTCACAAAAGAGGGTTTTCTCATAAAATGAAAGGAAGCAGCAGTTTTTGTGCCCACGCTCTTGAAACCTCCTGAAAATACTGGCAGGTTGCATTCACCATATCTGCAGAGACTGTGCCCAAGTTGTGGGAAGTTACAGTACAAATGTCTTGGGTTGAGCTTGTGGGGTTTTTGTGCGGGATGACGGGGGTCTGGGTGGTCTACTCATGTTTCTCCTGCTCTGTGTCTTGCTGCCCTTGACCCCATCCTGCTGGCCAGAGGAGCAGGCTGGGGGTAGGCGGACTGGAAGGGGGCTTCCGTCCCACTGCGTCTACAGGTGGCCTCAACAAATATGGGCACAGGGGGAATGTCAGCAAGAGCTGCATTTTAAAATGACGGTCACCAGGGGCGCCTGGGTGGCTCAGTCAGTTAAATGTCCGACTTCCGCTCAGGTCATGATCTCACAGTTTGTGAGTTGGAGCCCCGCATCAGGCTCTGTGCTGACAGCTCAGAGCCTGGAGCCTGCTTCAGATTCTGTGTCTCCCTCTCTGTCCATCCTCTGCTTGCGCTCTGTCTCTCAAAAGATGAATAAATGTTAAAAAAAAATAAAAAATAAGATGATCACCTTCTGTTTACTTGAATATTTTCTAAGTGAATTTTGTGAGTAAACAGCCTGGATAATTTACATGCCGGTGAAGAAGCGATATTCACATAACTGCAGAAGTGTGATCACATTTATGCACTCACTTGCACCCTTATCTTTTACCTTCTTCTGGGCTTTCTGTCATTTATGAATTGCAACTTCCTTGTGGGACTAATAAAGGAAATGGACTTGAATGAAGCAGGAATCATTTAACACTTGAACAATAAGTAGCCATCGGTGTCTGTTAATTAAAGTTGTTCGAGGATAAAACGGTCCATAGTAAGGATGAATTATATCACACGTTAGCGTGGTAAGCTGTCTGCAGTCGGCATGTTGACTCATTGACTGCTAACACAAAAGAAAGTTCACGTGCAACTATAAATCCAACTCTGATGGATTTTGGATATTCTGTTCAATACCCATAAAACAATGAACTGAAAATTCTCAACAAAATGTTAATGCCGGTGCTGTGACCATTGCCATTAATACATTAATACTTAGCCTGTAATTATATAGCTGGATAATAAAAATTATCTCTAACTTGTTCCTTTTTCTTGATCAACACAAAAGGCAAGTGCAATAAAATGGACCTAGAAGAGCAGTGATTTTGGGGGGCAATAAGTACTTAGTTAATTTTAGCAAATGCGTATTAAGCCTCACATGCAAAGCCCAAACATCCGCTTATTTATGTGAGCCTATCGTGGCTCTTAGTGTAGGGGTCACAAAGCAAGAAGTATTTAGATGCAACAAATACTTAAAAGTTTAGTGTTTGTAATTCTCCCAAATGGATATTGAATGTAAATCTCATATTTTTCTTTAAAAATTACAATGATTTGTATAAAGAAGTAGCACATTTATCAGGAAGGGTTTTGTTTTCTTTTAAAAACTTTTCTACCATGGGAAGGGGAAAGGGGGGGGAAAGAGTTGGGGAGAAGGAGGGGGGCAAATCATGACAGACTTTTGAATGCTGAGAACAAACTGAGGGCTGAAGAGGGAAGGGGGAAGGGGAAGGGGGGTGATGGTATGGAGAAGGGCATTTGTGGGGAAGAGCACTGGGGGTTATATGGAAACCAACGTCGTAATAAACTATTTAAAAAAATAAAAAGAAAAAAGAGAAAAAGAGGAAAAAAAGAAAAAAAAAACTTTTCTAGGAAAATGTGCCACGGAGGGGCACCTGGGTGGCTCAGTTGGTTGAGTGTCCGACTTCAGCTCAGGTCATGATCTCACAGTTCGTGGGTTTGAGCCCCACGTCAGGTTTGTGCTGACAGCTCAGAGCCTGGAGCCTGTCTTCAGATTCTGTGTCTCCTTCTCTCTCTCTGCCCTTTCCCCACCCTGTCTCTGTCTCCGTCTCTCTCAAAAATAAATAAACATTAAAAAAAAAGGAAAGAAAATGTGCCATTGAGAAAACCAATCATTAGCTCCTGTCCCCTCCCTCTAGACTGGAATCAGACCTGTTGCAGATGTCATTACCGCCAGCAGTGCTGAGCGGGGTGCCCGGCCAGACAGAGACTCAGTAACAAGACACGTGGTCCGACAGCACATGCACGGAAGCATCACGGAAAAAGCTGTGAAGGGTCTGAGCTAGTGCAAGGCAATGTCAGTGCTTCGTGCAGAACACGGGAGCACCGTTTCACAAAAGGATTTTTAAAAGGCAGATAAAAAAGACTGGGAAAGACAAAAAGTAGCTTACTTCTTTTTCTAGTATTTTATTGTAGAACAGGAGTGAGATTCTCTGAATGTCTTCAGACTTGAGCCACTGCCTGGAAATCAAAAGGACAAACGTCATGAATCTAGCCCTCCAACCAATGAACCAAAACTACTTTTTAAAAAATAACAGCATTTTTCGCTCTTTATTGTAAATCATCCAAAATTAAAGTTAAAAAAAAATGCATGATGCCAGGTAGCTGGATCGGAATCGAGGAAGACTAGGATGTGCAAATATAACACTCCTCTTCACGCATGGCCCTCCTTGGAAAATTAGCCATTCCAAACCAGTCATCATACCAACCCAAAACTCGTGCTCCCAAATTAAATAACGAGGGAAATATGTCATCAAAAGGATTCAAGTACATCAATAAATTTATTCCCTGATGTTTTACTGAAATCACATGGTAGTTTCATCCCCTGCAATACTGCTTTTCTTAGCTTATAGCAAGCAATACACCAGAGCGTCAAAGCCATTTAGAGCGTCCTCCGAGTTCTGGGAGGAAGACCTTGCTTCTCTCACACTTACTGAAAAGACTTTCACTGTCGTATCTTTCATGTCTCTTAAATAAAGAGTGTTGTTTGACTATGGCTTTCAAAAGTAGGTAAAAATACTAACACACTAAGTGATCGGGTCAGACCACTAATGTAGTACAGGCTGCAAATGTCTATGTCTGTGCAAACACATGCATCACACATACATATAGATCCCTCAGATGTTCAAAAATAAATAAAAATCATCTGAAAGTGTGCATTCTTACACATGAATTGACTTTTAGAGAAAGGTTTCAAGAAGGCAGTTGAAATAGACAAAGAGTAGGCGCCTGTGGGGCTCAGTTGGTAAAACATCCGACTTCGGTTCAGGTCATGAACTCACAGTTTGTGGGTTCGAGCCCTGCATCGGGCTCTGTGCTGACAGCTCAGAGCCTGGAGCCTACTTCGGATTCTGTGGCTCCCTCTCTCTCTCTGCCCTTCCCCCACTCATGCTCTGTTTCTGTCTCAATAATAAATAAAAACATAAAACATTTTTTAAAAAATGAAATAGACAAAGAGCTTCAGGACAAAACTTTCTCTGAAATGTTTCACACGCGCACCGCTTGAACAGCGACACCAGGTGTGAGACCAAGCAACAGGGCATGCGAGACCCACCTGGTACAGTACCGCCCTGGGAAAGAAAATAAATGCACACTAGATGAAATGAAGCTGAGAGAAAGAGGAAGACACAAATTCTTAATCCACAAGCACAGGAATGTAAGGGAAAATGGAAATCGACGTACCAAGGAAAAAAAAATCTAGAAATCAGTGCCAACAAAATATATTACCAACTGGTTTGGGTCATTACATTGAGGAATGGACATTTCTACTTTCCTTGTTTTCTTCAATAATATATCTTTCAAATAAAAAATAACCTGAGTTACATATGTATATAGGAATTATAGATATGTGTACATATTATATATGTGTTTTACAATACAAATAAGCATATATCTGTAAATCATGTAACCCTATATCTATGCCTACATATCAATACAGAGGAAGAGAGTGTACATATATATATCAGGATATTAGGCATAAAATTATGTTTGATATAGATTTCCAAAAAATGTTGCATCTGTTCCAGTAATTATCAATTCACATGAATTTCTTACTGTGCTTCTTTTACAATCCACTGGTCTGCGGATTTTGACTTCCTGAGGTATATTTGGGGACTAGGGGTTTGAGGATCTAGGAAAGAAGGCCAGGTCAACTGTCGCACTTGACCTTTTAAGTGCCAAGTCCAGCCACCTGCTGATTTTGGATCGAGGTCTCTAAACGTACACTGATGCTTCCTATCAGGGCTAATAACAGGTTACCCCAGGAGACCAGCACATCTGGGGCGGGAGATGTCCAGGTCTCCCTGTGCCCAGAACCACAAAAGACACATGCACTGTGGTGAGTTCGACTCCCCCACAAATCTACACTACAGACAGCACAATTTCCACCAAGGCCCAGAAGTCAGTAGTGTGCTCTAGACATGATGGCCGCTTAAAGTGAGAACCATAGGGGCGCCTGGGCAGCTCAGGCGGTTGAGCAGCTGGCTTCAGCTCAGGTCATGATCTCAGGGTTTGTGGGATCGAGCCCCATGTCAGGCTCTGTGCTGACAGCTAGCTCAGAGCCTGGAGCCTGCTTTGAATTCTATGTCTCCCTCTCTCTGCCTCTCCCCTGCTCACGCTCTCTCTCAAAAATAAATAAAATATTAAAAAAAACCTTAAAGTGAGACCATAAAAATACCTTTTGGTTCAGGTATAAGCTTTAGCTACCAGGGAAATAGACTTTTCTGGGTATTTATTACTGTGTCGGCTCTAGAAGTATGGCCTTGTCCTGCTGAGGAGGCTCGTTGGAGAAATAAAAGGTTGGTTCATGGCAAAAAGAGCAGAAAATAAAATCTAAGATAAATGTTAACCTTATTCATTTTCAGAACTATGTATTGTTATGAGTATCAAACTATGAATAATATATGGAAGTAACTTATTCAAAATAGGTAATTTATTGACTGAAAAAGAAAAATCTAATTTCGAAACGCCCCTGGGTAACCTCTGGTTGGAAATAAAGTAAGAGTGAAATTTATCAAGGAGACGTAGAAGTGGGTTCTGAATTCACAGGGCCTGTGTCCTGTGTCGGTTTCCGTGACCTGTCTGGGTCCCACTGCTGGACCGGAAGCGTTCCAGCCGGGTCTTGCTTCCCTGTGTCCCTAACATTTAACACTGAGCTTCGTCAGCCACGAGTGCTAAGTTCTTCTGCCCTTTTCCTCGGAAGGAACGAGAGTACACTCATCTTCAGGCTTCACCGTCCTAGGCGCTCTGAGCCGGCCGCAGCTCCTGTTACTGACGTGCAGGAAACTCAGACATTTAGAAATGTGATTTGGATGTTTGGAATAGGAAAGATTAGTGGGGGCTGCTAAGGCCAAATATAATTTTGGGGATTGGAACTACAAGAGCAGCAGAGAAGGGAGAAGAAAGGAAAGGAGAGGAAGGGAAGGGGGAAGGAGGGAAGGAAGGGGGTCTTGACATTGTTCTGGATCCAGGTGGCCTACGTGATAAAGAAAATTCACCTGCCCCTGGGGCATATAATGAGTGATTCTCTATTTAAAATTTTTTAAATCTTATTTATTTATTTTCAGAGAGAGAGAGAGAGACAGAGACACAGAGAGAGAGAGACAGAGAGAGAAGCAGGCAGAGAGAGAAGGAGAAAGAGAGAATCCCAAGCAAGCTCCATGCCTCCACCTCAGCACAGACCCCAAATCAGGACTGGCACTCACAAACTATGAGATCATGACTTGAGCCAAAATCAAGAGTCGGACACTCAACCAACTGAGCCACCCAGGGGCCCCAAGTGACTCTCTATTAATTCATACCAAGATCTTTCTGTTTGTTTGTTTGTTGTTTTGTGCTAGGCCTAGCTCAAACAAAGATCCTGAACAAGACCCTGATTCTGCACAAGACCCTGACTTGAATGTGGGGACCAAGTACATGCACACCCTCACCCGGAATTACACTGGCCCGTCAGAATGCAGGTTCTGTGACAAAGAGGACACTATAAAATCAGAGAAGATTCCTTTCCTACTGTGATGTCTAAAGGATTCTATTCCCCGCAGTGTGTACGGTGAATGCCTAACTCGCAGTGTGGTGTATCTGGAGTCGGGGTCTCTGTGGAGGTAATCAATGTTAGATGGGTCGTAAGGGTGGGGCCCTGATGGGAAAGAAGTAACGTCCTTATAAAAAGAGACAACAGAGGGCTGTCTCTCTGCAGAGCCTCAGGAAAAGGCCATGTGAAGACAGCAAGAAGGTAACCTTCTGCAAATCAAGGGGAGAACTCACGCCGGCACCCTCATCGTGGTCCTCCAGCCCCTGGAGAAGTAACTGTCTACTGTTTCAGGCCCCCACCCCGGTCTGTGGGGTTCTGTTACGTGGCCCGGGCACACCAACACACCTCTCTCGGCAGTACTGAAACTGAAGGGTTTGGTGGCCTGAAGGGTTTGGTGGCCTGAGGCACTGGGGAAAGGTGAGCTACAGAACGAAGGCTGGATCAGTGCTCTGGACAGGTGGTCTCTCAGAGTGGAGCTCCACCCCGCCTCAGCCCTGCGGCCTGAGACCCTCCGGTCTGTCTGTCCTGCTCGGGTGCATCAACTCCGTCCGCCATACGTGTTTAAGCTCGGGGCCCAGGCTCTTCATTAACTCACAGGCTCATTTCCTTGTGGAGGCCAACGTCTTTCCCTCTAAGAGCTTTTTCACATTACTTTTTTTCTGTTTTTGCTTTAAACACAAAAACCAAGGAGGGCCTGGGGGGCCCAGTTGGTTAAGTATCTGACTTCGGAGCAGATCATGGTCTCACAGTCTGTGAGTTGGAGCCCCGTGTCGGGCTCTGTGCTGACAGCCTGGAGCCTGGAGCCTGCTTTGGATTCTGTGTCTCCCTCTCTCTCCGCCCTTCCCTTGCTTGTGCTCTGTCTCTCTCGCTCTCAAGAATAAACAAACATTATGAAAAAACCCAAAACAAATTAAAAACGAATTTGGGAGAACCCAATGTGACAGTCCCATTCTCAAGATAACCATACCGCAGGCCCCTTTATTGAAGTCGGTCTTACAGGGGAGCCCGCCTCCTCGAGAGGAAAATGCCCCTAGAGTGAACAGCCTGGGCACCTTCGACTATGAGGCCTCCCTTTTCCCACCATGAGGCTCTGAGAGAAACTTCCAGCAAGTCTCCTCCGTGCAGAACTACCAATAATGCTTTCTTCCTGTACCTTGCCTTCCCAGGCTAAGTCAAATCTATCGCACGTCTGCCCTGAGCCCGTGTGCCGTGATTTCCCTCCTGTAGGCCTTTGAGAGGGGGCACCGTGCCTTGTGTCTGGGATGTCTGATGCCAGGCACATGCTGACACTGCCCAGCTCCGAACAGAATGCTTGGTAAATGAGTTAATGAATGAATACATGAAAATCTGCATAGAAATCACAGTTTCATGCCCACCGCAGAAAACGATAGAATGGTACATGAAGCCTGAAGTCTCTATGGAATCCTCAAGTGGAATTCAGACAGAAGACCATCACACAAAAGAACAAGAGCAGGTAATGAGTAAGGCCTATCTGAATCTAATTAAAGAATATATGCAAAGTAGCTTCCATTTCAACATTTCCCTTTTGACTCTGGAGTACAGCATAAACATTTCCCCCTCTTTCGTTTCTGAAACGTGTTGGGAAAATTACAACATCAGCAGTTATGCCAACATGAAACATTACCTTATCATAAACCTACGTTAGAACATGAAGGTGTTCACCCGACATGTATTTGAATACGAAATGATACCGTACAAACAGACAATCCAAAGGCCACCTTGACAAAAATAAAGCCAAGCCAGTGATTACACCACGTAACGATTCCTTCAGTAGGAACAGTCTGAAAGGTGCACACAACGGGGGTTGAAGAAGGGAGAGGCCTGCGGGAAGACATGCCGAGACCGATTTCATACACGAGTTTTCTATTATTACTGTGATTACTGTAATGGGCTAAATTTGGCCGGGAACAAGGTGTTCTCTTTCCTCCGATCTCGTGTTTTCTTCTGGTGGGTCACAGAGTCGTAGGGGCTACGTCCTGCGGCTGAGTGACTATATCCTTCTACCCACATTACACATAATCAGACTCCACCCTGGGTTTTAGCAGCAGAGTCCAGGCAGTCACGTTTCTCGGCTCGTGATGTGCTGAGGTTTCGATGGGGACAGAGTTGAAGCTGACTTTTACACGGCTGTTGGTGCCGGGCAGAGCCGAGCATTTGTCTGGGCACAACTGCCGTGTGCTGAGTGCTCCAGGTCAGGGGGGAGGATTTGTCTATTTGAAGCACAATGAGGGGCCATAGATCCGTGTTAATGGAACATGCTAGCACATGTGAATTGCAGCGCTAGCCCAATCACGGTAACTTTATTGTTATCTATGCGATCACACATGCACACACACACACACACACATACACACTCTATATACACATACATATACACTCATGTAAGTCCTTCATCAGCTGTGTAAATATTCTAAAACAAATGCTTATAAGGAACAATCTAGAAAGGGCACATGTCTTTTAAAGCTGGGTAATGTAATTGTGGAAGCAGAGTTTAGGTAAAAATCATTCATACTTTTCATGAGTCAACTTTCATGATAAAAATCAAATAGATTTCCACAAGGATGGAAACTTTTCCATTAAGTCTTTCCATTTTGCATCTCGTGATGTGTTCACTACAATTTAAATTTAAACACTTGTGCGGAGCATCTAATGGGTACCAGGCACCGTACTGTACCTCTTCTGCTCTCTAGGAATTCTAAGGAGAATGCCAAGGCCAATGAATGTAGTGATTATGTCCAGGCCATGAAGGGTATCACCTTTCTTTACAGTTTCCCCTCTGCATCTCCTGGACCATTTAAAACTATGACAGCAGTTCACAGACTAAATAGACATTCACAGACTTCAAGACTGAATGACATTTTGTTCCCCAAAGAATCCTTCCTCCTCTCATTGCTGCCATGAATTCAGATTCTAATGCTCACAACCCCTCTTCAACAACTGAGAACACAGGTACTTTCATGCTTCCTGATTTTTCAGCAGAATAAATGCATTTTCAATAGCTCCTGTCACATAACATAACTCAGATTTTCCCATATGGCATTCCTATTGGTCTTTAAAAAGTATTACTTACTAAACATATTTTGCTCTAATTTTTCTCTGTTTCCATTTCATGTTGTTTATCAGTAATCTACTTGGAGAGGATTTCGTAGGCAGGAATTAAAATTTTTTCTAATTGACAGAAGCTATTATTAAGGACAATTGAGGTGAAATGAATGAACGTCTTCTAAAACGGTGGCTTTGTCATGGTAAGTATACAGGGTTTAAGGTAAAGTTCTTGGAAGACATGGCATGATTTTCACAGGATAGGTTCGAAATAAAAAACGTCTGATAATTTAAGATTAAGAAGTACTCACTTTTGTGCATTGATCCCATCAATTGCTTGGATCATCCTTTCGTTTAATTCTTCTTCAAATCTTTTCTTCTGTGACTTGGTTCTACACGAAAAGGAAAATGTTATGATAGAGATTATGACTAAACCAAATATTAAGTCCATTTTTCTGTGATGCCCAAGCCTGTTTCATTCTGCCCACTGAATAAAAAAAAAGGAAGAGACAGTCTAGAGCAGGCTTTTCTCTATTAACACAGAGCCGCTCTGTCAATGGAGTGAATTGACTAGAGTTTTTGGTACAATAAATGTTGACTCACTATTCACTTACAGTGAAATGATACCAGGCATTAAAAAGCCACACTGAAAATTATGTACTTGGTGTTTACAATAAAGGAATTTTCTGTCCTAAGAGATGCATTAGCTCTTGACTTGTTGCCTTTGTAAACTCTATCTTATGACGGAACACCCTGGCTTTGGAAATTCCCCTGTAAAAATCTGGTTTGGTTGAAAAAAAAAAAATCTATTCCTTGTTCATGTTTCCCTTGGTCAGTTTTCAAGAATTTGCAGGAGGACAGTCTTCTCTGAGGCCTATCAAAGCTTAATCATATGCATTTAGATGTTCCTTAGTATTTGAAAGCACTGTTCACGGGAAAAGCCCACATACGTCTGCAGATACTCACTTGGTTTTAGAAGGAAATAATCTTCAGCCATAATAAAAGATGCCTTGTAAATACATCAAGCCAAAAGAATGAGTTCTCCAGGGGTAATCTGACCATTAGCATGAGCATGATATAAAGGAGAAAACCAAAACAATACTTATGTTTAAAGTTAAACAGCTGCTGAGGAGAGAAAAGCACAGCAGAGCCGCACCCAACTGGCCTGACCCAGCTTGTGCCTGAGCACAGCATCCTCAAGCCACCTAGTCCAATGCGGAGACAGCACTTGGCTCCTCTGTGCTCGGGCGGGTTAAAAAACTAATTGGAGGGGCCTCCTATTCTCTGATTTCAGAACCGCCTCTAGATACAGACGAGAAGAGTGCTGTGTATTCAATGTCACTGCTCGCTGTAATTAAATCTCGGGAAAGTATCATGGACGAGGCAGACGGGCCTTCCCAATCCATCACTGTCGGTGGCTTGGTGCCCTTGGGTCCTGCCTTCTTTAAACAGGCCCGGAGTATTTCTGACTCAAGAGCAGAATGATATGAGGCGATCCACCCCCAGAGGGGAGCAAACTAAATGAAGAGGTTTTAGCATGCCAGATTCTAAGCTGTTGAAGAAGGTAAATAAATTTTTACCCTTCTTTTTTCATTAAAAAATGTTTTTGCATTTATTTGTTTATGATAAACATAGAGAGACAGAGTGTGAACAAGGGAGGAGCAGAGAGAGAAAGAGACACAGAATCTGAAGAAGGTTCCAGGCTCTGAGCTAGCCGTCAGCACAGAGCCCGACGTGGGGCTCAAACCCACAAACTGTGAGATCATGACCTGAGCTGGAGTCGGCCACTTAACTGAGTGAGCCACCCAGGCGGCCCTTTACCCTTCTTTTTTAAAAGAGCAAGCAAACTCAGCAATCATCTAGGATGGTTCATCCTCACCCACAGGCCAGGGGCTACCTTCATTTTTCATTTTATCAGCGCTGTGCTTAGGCTGGAGTTTGCTGACTTCAATTTGATGGCTGTCTTTATCACGAAGTCTCACGGAATCTGAGAACAGCGTAGGTACCTTGAGGGCTCATAGGAAAACGTCAGCGTTCAATGCTGTGCCCGGGGCTAACACCAGTATTGCCTCGGCGAATCGGATTTAAGGTTGGTTTACATATGCCTGCACCACACTCAACACTATAAAGGTGGCACGTGATGTAGCCAATAAATGCATCTTATTATTTACATCCTCTGTATTTCCTGGCTATCTGGGTAACAATTCTTAACACGTAGGCTCCCTGTCTCTGATTTTGTGATCTCTGCTATGGTAAATGATAGGATACCCCTGGGGCTGAGAATCTACCGCTGGGAGTTCTTAATCTGCCAGCAAAGGTTTTGTTCCCCAGACTTCGGGCGTTTCTGACTCTCCATTCTGTGCTCCTGCCACCGGCCGGCCCCCCTGCTTTCCAGTTTCCGTCCATTCTTTCCCCTCAGCTCCTTCCCCACCTGACCCACTCCCACGCCATGGCTACTGTATCTAAGGACACAGTGTGATCTCAGACAGTGTTCAATACCAGGTGATGCTGACTCAGTAGCCAGGCTGAAGGCTCAGAGAGGTTTCATATCACAGGCCACTTCAGGAAGCCACGACCCAGGAGGACAGCCTAGTTGAGTCCAATCTGGAGGTGGAGCTCTCTCCATGCGGCCCTGGGGCCACCAAAGACCCAACCACCACCAAGGAAAGTGGAATCAATACAGAAGAGGCTCCTGGCAAGGCAGGCATGACAGAAGAGCGGTTGTGAAGGCAGCGTTTGGGGTCACAAATCTGGGCCTCGCCTCTTCCAGCCTTGGGCTCTGGGCATTCCCCTAAAATGGTAATGGCATAGCGTCTACGCTGCAGTCATGCTGCAGGTATGAAATTCAATTTTCCGTATGCAGGCAGGTGATGTACTGTCCCAGATGATGGCTTATTATCATCGTCTTCCAGACAGCACTCGTCCTGGAAGCGACACCCACATCATATTGGCACTGCACGAGGGAGTCCCCACTCTGACTTCAGGAAATAGACCCTTGAGGCAGAGCAGCAGGGAGGATGGGATAGATCACAGAAGGAGTATGGACTCTACAGTGAAAAGACGCAGAAGAAATTTCCGTGGATAGTTGCTTCCAGATGCGCTAGCGTTGTACTGGCTTGATGAGTCACCCCTTCTCCGGGCATCTTACGGGGTCCATAATATTTCAAAACTAGCTCGAGTTCTCGTTAATATGGCCTGTGCCACCTCATAATGCCTCAAAAGCCCCAGAAGCCAATATCCTTAAAACATAGGACTCTGAGTCTTATATCTCAACACTACAATGTCAAAATTTCCCACCAAATACAAATTAGAGCTCATTCCAACAGATAAAGTCATAGATGATTCTAGAATAAGGTCACTATTTGCAAGGATGTGGCAGGAAACAATCTAATTGTGTTTACTTGACTACAACGCATTTTCTACAGAATAAACTCACTTCTCTGTGGGAAAAGAAAGGCTGGCTGAAGTTTTGGGCTTCCCATGAAGTATCTTAATGACTTCAGTAAGGAATACTGAAATCCCCCAACCAACACTGATGTGAAGAACTGACCCGCAAAACCAGAGGAATGTGAAAAAGAGTTGGTGACTGTGATTCTGTGGTTGGTGGTGACAGGGGACCTGGGGACACTTGTGTGAAGCTTTTTTGTTTTTTCTGAGCAGGTTGAGTAAACCTTCTTTTCACTGTAGAAAGGCCAGACTTCTCTTGCTTTTATCTCCAGGACTACACACACACACACGTGTAATTTTAAGCAACATACTCATTTTAAGAAAATTCAATTTTTTTACTACATATTAATGTTAAGAAGAGTCATTTTTAAGGAAAACAACGTAAAGTCCTAAGGTATTTGCCATTCCCTCTTGTAAACCTAGTAACATCACGCTAATAATTACACTTTTAGAAGCTGGAGGCAATCAAATCGGGCTTTTCACAAGGAACTGCTCTTTTTGGAAGAAGCGGCCTTCAAAGTTACTCTAGTTGATGATAATTACTTTCAGAAATATTGTTTTAAAAACCCAAGCCTTTAAAAATCAGAAAGTGGGACAAATACCATACCTTAAGGTACGATTTTGGAAATTATGCTGACCCATTGGCACATCCTATTTAAAAAAGAAAAAAAAAAGGTTATTAGTTTCCGAAAACATGTTTCCAAGAATGACGCTGCAGGATAATCATGTATAACATTATTTCTTCTTTTATCGTGGAGAGCATCGTTTAGGTACCAACTACTTACTCCCGTGGAACAGAGATTAATCATAAACGTGAAAAAGATGAAAACCTCAGGTTATACATGGGATGTTGGTGTCATCTATAAACTCTGGATGTTGGAAATATCAGAGTTTTTGTCTGGAACTTTAAAATTTACATCCTGATATCTGCAGACACGACTTCCAACAAGGGCCCTCAGACAGCTTACAATCCTGTGAAAATGCAGTCTGACATCGGACAGATATTCAAAGTTCTTGAAAGCACACACATCACCCCGAAATCTACAGTCAAGTGTTATCACTGAGCTGGGCTAAGAGACAGTGTCTCTGGTACAATATCGTGACTCACTGATCAAAAAAAGAAGTCCACACACGAGTGCCCATTGTTTCTAAAGAGGGTCTGGGAGAGAGCCACTGGTCAGGGTTTATCAGTGGAGGACCCGCCAAGTGTTCAGGAGACTTACAAAAACCGAGAAGACCCCCGTTATACATCTGTGGTGGAAATTAAAATAAAATTTGAGATAAAGCTGTTCAAAGTGGCCCCAAAGAAATTTTTCTTGGCTGCTTTATCCACAGCATTAGATTAGGAAATGCATTCAGCCCGGGGAAAGGTAAGGGATATATATTTTTTAAAATAATTGAACTCCAAGTGTTATTACATAAGGCAAAATAATGCATTATTTACCATTATTTTACCAGCTCTATCAATGTTGAATCAGGAGTCAGCGGAGTTCGGCCTAGGGGATTAGATAAAAGAAAGAACTTTTGGCAATGACCCTGCTTGGCTCTGGAATGTATTAATAAGAATGACCGGGGGGTCTTTCTCAAAGTGGGTAAGGGGTACAGGCAAGCACCAGATCTATAGACTTCCTGTACTAAGCAAAGCCTTGGGATTTTCTTAAGATGGCCTAAATTGCCGCTAAGGCAGTCGCCAGACTCCATATCTGAAAATGCGGAGACCAGTCAATTAAGAAAGTTGTGTTTGTTCAAGAGATTTTCAGATTTTTATACACAACTTCCTAAAGCCAGAAGCACGAGAGAGTTCTAACTCTCTCTTGAGGGAGGTATCTTCACGCACACATGCCAACAGATTACAGTCAGGCTGTGCAATCTCTGTTGTGGGGAAACAGTCATGCTTAAGTCTTGGGACAATACAGACTGATAAGAAACAAGCGACCACGGCAATATCAATAACAGCCCTGGAAACAGCATCAGAAACAACAGAAGAAACAGCACAGAAAAGGATGTTCTCATATTTACATATGATTCTTATTTCTTGAAAACCAAGCAACTCAATGCTGGTGCACTGTAACTGTCCACTGGAGGTATAGTTATTAGCCATGGACTCTGATCACAAATGCGGGGTTGAAACAAAAGCATCCAAATTATTATTACTGGTCATAAGAGTGTCAGAAGCATGGACTGTCACTGACAACTGGACACTCTCATCCTGGAATACTTTTCCTCTAATGGCTCTAAATGCTCGGAGGTGCCAGATGCCCTGGGGACCTTCTCCTTGGATCCCTTCATCTTCCAGATGATTTCACCTGGTGCCATGGCTTTGAACACCACCTAAAACTGGAAAACGCTTCTTCTCCTCTCAAGCTTGGAGCCCCCCTGTGTGTTCAGACTGGCACACTCGTACACCCAACTTGGGATGGAGCTGGATGGAGAGGTCTAAAAGGCACACCGACTTGAAGATGTCCATCAGCAAAGTCTTGGTTTTTCCATCTGAACCGCCCGCTTTCCCCTCAGTGGTGGTCATCTCAGCTACTTCTTCCAACTGTGCAGCCGAAACGAGTAGCTTCATCACGGAGCCTCATTTTTAAGCACATCCGCTCTGGTACCAAGTATCACTTGCCCTAAGTTCCACTTAGACCCTGAACTTGCTTCTCATTCCTTCTACAACTAAAATCCTAGCATAACAGGGTATCACTTTCCCCCGGCACTCTGAACTCTTGCTCTATTACTCCAAAGTATTAATTATGCCACACCCTTTCCTTGCTTAAGATCTTCTGATGACTTCTCGTTACGCTTAGACTGGATCACACACAATTATTTCAGTGCATCGTATCCTCGATGACCTCCGTTCCTTACTGTTGATGAAACTACAGCCACATCAGCCTCCTCTCTGTCTCCAGTAGACTTCAACTCATTTCTGCGTTGGGGCCAGTGGATTGATCTTCTCCACCTCCTCCCCAGTTTACTGCTCTCTTTCTCTGAGACTTCCCCAGAGTAGCCACGCCATTCCTTCCCAAAGATGGCTCTGTTTCATTTTCATCATCATTGACCTCAGCAGCAGCGGAGATGATCTTGTCTGTTGCCGATTTTCCTACTCATGGTCTCTCTCTTCCCAACAGACTGGAAACTGCTCTTGGACCTGTCCTGGCAGTCTCCCTCGTTGACCGATGGATGTGACCTTCGTCAGATCACATTTGCTTGTTAGTTGGGAAAAAAACACCAGGGAAGTGGAGAGGAAAGATATAAACAAGTCAAAACAAGTATGTGGATTTGGGGGGTTGGGTATTGTCACTCTGAGCAGCTGGGAGGTAGGGAGCACAGGTAGACGGTAAAAGTTCACGGTCGCCTAACAACCTGAGGAGTTTCTTCTCATCAGCCAATGAGAGTTATGTAACATTTCATTTTCTTTTCTTCCTCAACTGCATCCCTAGTGGAATTAATGCTATCATATGTGAAATTTTACTCAGAGATCACTTTGAAATCTAACAATGCTACTGGGATTATTCTAAGTGCTTCACCATATTTAGTTTTCTGGGTCCCTGTGGGTCTTTCTATTTTCTATTTGCATTTCAGCCATCTTATTGAGAGTGTCCCTGTTGCAAGAAGCTTTGGCACTTTATTATCTGTTACAAGTTGGAGTGAAGTAAATAAGGATCTACAACAATAGAATGTTCAAGGCCCTGGCACAGTGTGAACATTTCCAAAACGAAAACTCAGTCTGGATGTTGCGATTCAAATTGCGAGGGCGTGACGCCTCCATTTGTTCTTTTATAAGGACGCCCAGGCTTTCTTACTTCCTGAGAGCAAACAAAGAAATAAAATAGCACCGCAAGAAAGTTCAATTGTATTTAGTTGCTAATACTGAAGTAAACAAGTAAGTAAGCTGGTTCTGGGTTATAAAGTTATAATGTAGGATCACTCTGGTTCAAACCTTTAGCAAGGCGAGCCTGGCACTCATTCACACCCGGAGAGCGGTTTGTAAGCGGTCTCTCCAAGGAGAACAGGGTAAGCTTGTTTCATTACAGATGGTTACTTTGATGGGAGATCTCCAGTGCTCATTACGGACAACTAGGTTGGGTCCGGCGCGCCTGCGCTCTGGGGCGCAGGGAGAGCTCACCGTGGTGCTGATCTTGCCGTTCTCCGTGGTCATGCTGTCTCGGTGATGCAGGTGTGCAAAGGGCTTGGCCGCTCCCCAGGACTCCAGGTACCGGGTCATGCGGACGGAGGCCCTCATCTTGGCTCCATCGAGGGTGTGGCGTGGTCGGAAGAGGTGAGGACTCCGGCGTTCCCCCTTGGGGCGAGAAACAAAGCATTACACGTGGCAGACCAAAGGGATGAACGTTCCTCCTGCTCCCTCGCCTCAAGTAAGCGAATGCCTCCTACATCACCCCCTCACTTCTGTCCTCACTCCTTCGGTGTGACTGGCTCCCAGTGGTACAAGCTGCTTGAGCGGAGTGGTTTTTGTTCCCCAGAGAGCAAAAGAGAAGTGTTAT
The DNA here is from genome assembly GCA_004023785.1 of Mungos mungo. Classification (NCBI taxonomy): domain Eukaryota; kingdom Metazoa; phylum Chordata; class Mammalia; order Carnivora; family Herpestidae; genus Mungos; species Mungos mungo. The sequence continues at coordinate 129,027 of PISW01002910.1, read as the reverse complement.
TTAAACTTAGGGAAAAATACTAGCCAATTCCATTTTTATAAAGTAAATTCTTAAACGAGATAGGCTGATCTGTTTCAACTGTTTCTTGATGACTGTGGCTTCCTAAAGTGACAGGTGTTAGAGAATTGGGCCGTTTTCTGATGCTAAATGGTCTTACTCATCCGTGTTCTGGTGTTCTTTGCCTGAACACACTGTTCTTTGTATACATTTTTTTTTATTCCTCCCTCTGCCTATCACCCCACAACTCTTCCTGACTGTCACACGTCTGTCTCTAAATCAACTGTCAAGTTAGCTGAAAGTGTGTCTCCAAAGGTGAACCTTCAGTTTCAGGAAGGCTACCGCGAGTGAACATCCACACACTTGCTCTTGTTGATTTTGTGCTACTGGTTTTGACAGTTCCAAGGTGCTGCCTGCTGATATACTGTGCCTCCCAGCTGTGTGACTGGAGAGAAGTTACATAACCCCTAGGAACTTCGGATTCTTAGTCTGCAAAGGGCAGCGGGACTCATTTGGCAGGAATTTGAGAAGGCCAAGAGGAGTGAGAGCTCCAAGCCCCGGCTCTGTCCTGACAGTTGGTGTGAACAGAATACGAGACAGCTCCTACTTTCTGGGTAGCTGGGACGGTCTTCCAGGTAACAGAGGATTTTATTACATCCACGTTAACCATGTCTGCACATACATATACTCACACGAGTGTACCTGTGACATTTAGTGGTTAATATTTTAGACATTTCTTCCTTTCTTTCTCCTCTATGTTCATTATACTTCATCTCATTAGATTTTTGTCATCTCAGTGCCTGAAAAAAACCTTTTGTCTTTATGTAATTTCCCAATGGCCAGCGTGGGCACACTGAGGGGCTTTCAGGAGCACTGGGACTAACTTACACGCTGACTAACACTGACTAACACCATTCAACCTGTTACACAGACAATATTTTATCCCATAAGCAAGCATTTTTCCCCCAATGGTTTCTTTAATGTTTTAATTTATTATTATAAAACATGTTCCATAATTACACTGCCATATGCAGTTAAAGTAATTTTAGAGGCAAAAACTAGTAAAATATTAAACTGATTCTCGACTAAAAACACTAACCTGTATCAGTAATTTGCCCTTTTCCCTTTTAATCACAGAAGTCATAGGCTAATTATAGACTCTTTACAGAACTGACCTTGGGGTTGATTACAAAGTAGGTTTTCACCAGGTGCTGTTTTAAATATGGGTCTCTGATGTCACCATCTCCTTCCTCCACTTTGTAAGCGCCGTTCAAGTGTTCCAAGGTGACAGAAGAAATGTGAACACGTCTGAAATTCCATTTTAAAACCATAATCAAGATAAATATCAATAAACACGAAGATTTTTCTATTTATTTTTGATTTCGGAAATAACATCTCCCCCCAGTGAAGGAAAGGTTGTATAAGGCTGTATGTTCTTGGTAAAACTAACGGTAACACAGGCTTATGTTTTATTAAACCGGGATCTGGGCAGGTGCTCACAGAGGTCATAGATACTAATTTAACATTCGGAGCTTCTCTGCATTTACAGAACCTGGCACGGTGGACGTGGTGAATTACAGCGAACCACGCTGGGTCACATCGAGGTTTTGTGTGTGAGGATATTTTTGAAAACATATGCCAGAGGCATTTTTCAGAGTATGCTGATCTGCACACAAGTATGGATTACTTATTTCCCTGCTTCCCACGCTTCTCCAAATTACAGCACTTGCAACAGAATCTTGTCTGAAATGTGCTCTTCTAGCCACAGGTGGAGGCTACAGCGTCCTCATTTCAATAGTACTGGTTTCAGAGGTCACCAGTCGTAGGGAAATGCCATTTCTGCACTGCTTTACAAAACATCTTTTGCTTTGGGGACTATTTATAAATTTGCAAATAATTTAGAATCTGATATCTAGAGTCTTTGACCATAGATCATGGGGTGGTGGAACTGAGTGAGACTTGAGAGTTCAAGTTTATCAGATTAACGTAAGAGGTCAAGGGGGGAGTAACACGGTGTAACAGCAACGGAAGCCATCAGACATGGAGCAGTCAGTCCCTTGTTAATATCTGGCCTAGGATTCGTTTCTAACCATGCGGACCGCGTGGAGAGAGAAACCCAAGGCAGTCTTACCCAGGGACGCCTCCAGCTTCCATGTGATTGGCCAAGGTAACGTCATGTGACCACACGTCATACTGCCACTTCTGCAGACCAATCACACCGCAGAGGACGTTCCCAGAATGCACTCCGACGCGCATGTTGATGTCCACGCCGGTGGCGTCCCTCACTTTCCTAAAGAGAAGGAAGGCAATGTCAAGTTCTGGGAACAGCCTCTTCTAGAATCCTGGAACTCTTGTCCAATTTCAGGGCATTTTATTACCCAGCATTTCACAGACTGTTGGAAATAACTGCCATGACTTCTTCCTGGGGCAGAAGATTGCAGCTCTGAGCCAAGAGAAAGGGCCTTTCTCTTCCTGGTTCCTCCCAGACTAGACCATCTATGGACACATCAGGCCATACTGTCGGCGCTGATGTAGCATTCTGGCTGTAGCTTCTGTTTTTCAAGAAATATATGTATCAGGCACCTGTCACGTGTGGCCTCCTGCTCCAAATTTTTACACTAGAATCATGTGACATTGCCTCATACTGTCAGAAACTGAGATGCCACGTATGCTTCTGTTAGCACTGAGCACAAATATACATCTCCAATGGATATTTTTTTGCCAATAAGAGACAATGTGGCTTATTTAATAAGCCTAGTAATGACTTCACCTTGAATAGGAATTTAACAAACTAACCAAGTCTTTGGAGTGCTTCAATCCTGCACATTCTTTAACAACAAAACTCCTTAAAAATCTTAATAGTGCATAAGGTATCATTAAAAAAAAACTAATTTAGGGGCGCCTGGATGGCTTAGTCGGTTGAGCTTCCGACGTTGGCTCAGGTCATAATCCTGTGGTTTGTGAGTTCGAGCCATGTGTCCAGCTCTGTGATGACAGTACAGAACCTGAAGCCTCCTTTGGACTCTGTGTCTCCCTCTCTCTGCCCCTCCCCTACTCATGTGCTCGCTCTCTCTCTCTCTCTCTCTCAAAAAATGAATAAACATGAAAAAATTTTGAAAAAGAAACAAAAATCATTTGAAAAATACTTTAGTATTCTATTAGCAACTCATTAACTCATTTACAGAGACAAATGAAGAACTTCCTTTAAGGGCAAATGGAAATGCTTGTTTATTTCTGCCTGTTAAATATATTTATCAATTAAAATATTACTGCAAATACAGGGAGGTGTCCCTTGGTACATGGAGAGAACTACCCCAGAGGAAATGTGGAAGGAAGCAATGACATCAAGAGCAACACAGCAGAGAGAAGGTCACGAGGTGTGGGCTGCAGTAAATAAACATCACAAAATGACGTAGCCTGGATTTCATGCTTCAATGATAAAATGACATCATTTGAGCAAGCTAAAAATGGTAAGAAATGGATCCTTGGTGTAAAAAGAAATGGTTTCCTGTAAAAAGAATCTAAAAAGCTGTCCCTTCACCTCCTCTCCCCGCTCTCCCCTTCCCTTTCCTTTCTCCTTCCCTATCATCCTGTTCTTTTCCCACAAAACAGATCACAACCTATTATGACCTCATCTGAGAAGGCCTTCTGCTTTCTCCTTCTAGGTGGATGTGGGATCCCACCTCTGTGCTCCAGCCTCTCTGAGTGTAGTCGAAGCTCCCTGTCTGTGTCCTCACCTGCTCTCAGTGTGTCATCCCCATGAAGACACAGACCTGCGAGGAGTGGTTTGCATACCCACCCGTGGATTCTGGGTCCGGTACAACAGAGACTCTTGGTGTAAGTTTAGTAATTGATGCTGGCCATTTCTGAAGGATCTGCTGTGTCTGTCTTTGGGAGAGAACGATCCTGAAAAGTTTGTCATAGAACCCATGATTGCTCTAAGATTTTCTGTTACTGAGACAGAACAGTTTCAACCACATGGCCTTTCTGTTGACCAAATATGCTCAGCAGAAAGTTGGGAGGGAATAAGAGGTTCAGTGACACACTCTGTGGTTAGTCATTGTGACAGAACTGACGGGTGAGATTTGGCTCTTTAAGACCATCTCCATGTCCTGTATGTCTCTTTCAGAAAAATGGTTTGATCAAGGTTCAAATGAACTGACTGACCAAATGTTTTAATGGATTTGGATGCAACCTGGGTGATCTACAGAAAAATACTGAAATAGTTGCTTAAAGCTTGCACTAATAGTAAGCCATCTGGGTGCCTGGGTGGCTCAGCCAGTCTAGCGTTTGGCTCTTGATTTTGGCTCAGGTCATGATCTAATGATTCGTGAGTTTGAGCCCTGTGCACGGAGCCTGCCTGGGATTCTCTCTCTCTTCCTCTCTCTCTGACCCCCTCTTCTCCCTCCTGCCTCAAAATAAATAAAGAAATAAACTTAAAAATTATAGTAGACAATCTTTCCAGTTTAAGAGGAACCTTTGTCACTTATAAAGTCAAGGCTCTGTATATTACTTTTTTGATTAAAGACAGCTTGTACTTCATAAGAGGAGGAAAAAATCTCTCTAAGCCTTGGGAATATTCCAGGCCACAGCTGACGAGCTTCCCCGTGGTCCTTAGCTAACAGAGAATGAGGTGCTGAACAGGTGTGGAGGTCTGAACACAGAGAGAAATACAGACAAAGGTTTTTCAATCCATGTTGCTGGTTCCTAGAAAAAACCTAGAGATAACATGGCAAAATTCCAAGTCCAAGGGTACCCTTTCTGTCCACTAGCATGAAAAGTTAGAATTCTTGTGTTCATCCTCATCTTATGGTTCAGTAAGTGGGAACAGAAATATTTGCCCCTGTAGTTTAGAAGAACGAAGATTCCTGACATTTGCTGAGATGCCCTCTTTTTTTGCCCTTTATTGGACGTGCAACAAAATAACCTGTTACTGATTGTTTGGTCAAATGCACATGAGCTGCACAGATGATCTCTAACAGAGAGACCATGTGGAGCCTTTGGTCAAGGAGTGGCAGTTCGTAGAGAGATACACCATTGCCTAATTTGAAGCTAAAATTTAGTTTATAAGCAAGAGTCCTGGAAAGTCTCCTCAGATCTCTTAACGTTAGTGAGATTCTGGACATGTGAGATCGTACTGATGCATCTATGATGGATGGAGGACTAGAATGTGATATAGACATACAATGCGATCTTATTCCAATATTAAAAAGAATGAAGTACGGACACACTTTGCAAAGTGGATGAACCTTAAAAATGTGATACTATGTGAAATAAGCCACACTCTAAACAACAAATACTGTGATTCCACTCATAAGACATAACTACAAAAAACAAATAGAGACATAAAGGAGAAAAGGAGTTACTTGGGGCTGGGAAGACAGGAGAATGGGAGCTATTGTTTAATGGGTGTGAAGTGTCTGCTTTTGGGATGACAACGGAGTCCTGGAAGTAGACAGTGGTGATGGTCTCCCACATTTTAAATGTACTTAATGCCACTGAATTGTACATGTAAAACTGTAAAAGGGAACATTTATGCTATGTATATTTTGCCACAATAAAAAAATATAACAGAAAAAAATTACTGATGAACTGGTGACATGCGAGTGGACAGAATGTAAATATTCTTTCTCCACAAAACTCTTCACCAAGCTGGAGTAAGGAAAACATAGCAGAACTGGAAAACAGTTGATTCAAAAGAAATAAAATTTCAGCAAAAGAGTGGATTGTTTAATCCAATATAATACTCATGTGCACATAAGTACATCTGTCCTTTATAAAGTCTTTCCATATCAACTGGCAAAAGAAATCCAGAAAAAATGCTTTCCTCCACTAGAACCCATTTCATCCCGTGTTCAAACTAACATTGATGTTGCCTCCCGTGACAGGTTACAAATTTGAGAAAACCTAATAGCTTTACTGATTAGATCCACTTACATGGTCTAGACCCATGGTGTCCGAATTAGTTAACTACTATGGAAACAAAGTAAAAATATTTTTCATGTTGGAGAAGACACATGAGTTACTTATGGGGAGAAGCAGCAAGAACAAGGTTATTGGCATGATGTTTTCTGGGTGGGAAGCAGAGGCCACACTGACCAATCCTTCCATCTTGTTCTTTCTTTAGTTCCACTTAATTCACCCGCCTCTGAATGCTGATCTGGCCACAGTGGTTGGAGCCTGGGGTCAGGACGACTTGAGGCTTCCCAGGCTCAGGGGAGGCAGTGTGGGCTTCAGGCTCTATTCCTGGACAGCCTTAGAAAAGCCACCTACAAACCTTGAGGGCCATTTCATCACGTGACCAGCATTATTGATGGCCAACCACGTGACAGCTTGACTTGTTGCTCCCCACTGAAAGGAAGCCCCACTTACTCTAACCCTGAGGCAAGGAGACAGAACATCTCCCATAATTCCTGTCCTGTTTAGACTGAAAATGTGTGGAGAACAGGGTCGAATCATGTGACCAAAACAGGCAATCAAAAAACCCAACAATTGCTGGGGATTTACCCAAGAGAGACAGAAATGCTGATGCATAGGAGCACATGTACCCCAATGTTCATAGCAGCAATGTCAACAATAGCCAAAACATGGAAAGAGCGTAAATGTCCATCACCTGACGAATGGATCAAGAAGATGTGGTATGTATACACGATGGAGTACTATATGGCAATGAGAGGGAATGACATATGGCCATTTGTAGGAAAGTGGATGGACCTTGAGGGTGTCATGCTGAGCGAAGTAAGCCAGGCAGAGAAGGACAGAAACCATATGTTTGCACTCACAGGTCTAACAGGAAAACAGGAGAGACCTAATGGAGAACACGGGGGAGCAGAGGAGGGAGAGAGAGTTGGGGAGAGAGAGGGATGTAAAACCTGAGAGACTACTGAATGCTGAAAATGAACTGAGAGTTGAAGGGGAAGGGGGAGGGGGGAAAAGAGGTGGTGGTGATGGTGGAGGGCACTTATGGGGAAGAGCACTGGGTGTTATATGGAAAACAAGTTGACAATAAAATATTATGGGAAAAAAAACATTGTAAAATACATACATATGTGTTAAAGAAATGCATAGCGAAAGAGTAATCAGATCTCAGTATGTAGTAAACATCATTTTTAAAAAAGTAAAAAAAAAAACCAAAAACCCAACAAACTAAAATCTTTCGATCCTACAAACAACAAACAAGTACTTTTACCATTTAGAAGAGTATTCTGGCTTCTACCAAGGGCCTCATGAGAGCATATTGTGGCACTTTTTAATATAAAAGATTAACTTTATACCTCACACTTCTATCTGGTATTTTTCACCTATAACATTATTCTATGTGAATAAATTTTCTCTAAAATTATGATGAAAATATATACTATGGATACAAACCGAAATTAAATTTATAGAACTGAACATTTTTTACTAGATGCAGTAATTTTGGACTGGATTTTTATATTAATTGCAGTCTGGTGATAAAAACTACCTTCTCCCCGACAACCTGAGTTTGTCAGATACTGTTTGTATTGCACACCTGAAACTATTATACTGTATGTTAACTAACCAGAGATTTAAAAAAATTTTTATTATAAATATTTTTAAGTTTACTAATCTTTGAGAGAGAGAGAATGATCAGGGGAGGGGCAAAGAGAGAGAGGGAGACACAGAACCTGAAGCAGCCTTCAGGCTCCGAGCTTTCAGCACAGAGCCCAATGCAGGGCTTGAACTCACGAACCATGAGATGTTGACCTGAGCCAAAGCTAAACGCTTAACCAACCGAGCCACCCAGGTGCCCCAACTAACCAGAATTTCCATAAAAACTTAAAAAGTTTTTTGCCACACGATAAGAACACAGACTTTTTCCTTAAGGTTATAGCAAATGTTTAAATGAAAAAAAAAGATCACTTTTGAAACAACCCAAATCATCCCTGCTCACAGATTTCTATCTTCATCTTGCTGTCATCTAAGGCTAGTGGTAACCGTGCACTCAGAGAAGTCTTTCTCTGGACTGAATTACTCAGACGCCAATAGCTGAGTCTCTGCACATGTACATTTAAATGCATGGTAAAGTGTTTAACCCCAGTAGACAGAAAACCAGAGGAGTCCTGAGTGAGAATTCTAACTCGAGAATATTAAACAGTTGCAAAAGGTCCTACTAAGCGTTACACTTACTTTATGGCTTCACACATATCCAGCCCCATTTTCACACAATTCTTGGCGTGGTTCGGGAGCGATATGGGGAGCCCGGACACGCAGTAGTAGCAGTCTCCCAGAATTTTTATTCTCATGCATTCATTTTCCTGCAAGAAGAGATCACAGAGTTGCACTCAGCACTGACATATTGGTTTAGATTTTCCGAGCATCATCCGCTGCTGGTTCCGCTGACAAGGACAGAAATGACCAATGGCCGGGCTTCCATTCATCACCCAGCAAGAATGAGCCATGCTCACCCCCATGGCCATTTGCCAAAGCAGGAAGAATACGGAAAAGGGGAAGGGAAGGAAAACAGAGGGAATGATCTGGAATGATCTACACCTAACAGCAGCAGAAGAGTATAATGATAAGATCATTCTCTTTAGTCCAAACATTCCCAAATACTGAAGGTGAAATGAAATATTCCAAGGAAAGTAAATGATGACCAGAACTTGATTGGAATTAGAATTGCGTGCCATTCCCTACTAGGCACATGGTTTTCTTTTATTTTCTGCCTTTTCTTTTCTTTTTTTAAATTTATTTTTTTAAAAAGTTTTTAATGTTTATTTTTGAGAGACAGAGAAAGAAAGAGAGAGAGAGAGAGAGAGAGAGAGAGAGAGAGAGAGAGAGAGAGAGCGAGCAGGGGAGGGGCAGAGAGAGAGGGGCACACACAATCTGAAGGAGGCTCCAGGCTCTGAGCTGTTAGCACAGAGCCCAATGTGGGGCTTGAACTCACATCACGACCTGAGCCCAAGTTGGACGCCTAACGGACTGAGCCACCCAGGCACCCCTTCATTTATTTTAAAGCCGAAGCAGACACTTACCTGCAGAATATAGCTTCTGATAAACATTTCCACAGTACAATAAGCTACTGTCCAATGTGGCCAAGTAATTTAAAACTTAATTCTGAACTTAGGTTAAACTGTTTTGATACAAAATTGGACTCATTATTTTTCTTGGCTCAGTTATTTTTATATTATAATATTGAGATTAATTTCATTCATATAGATTAATCCTACATGCATTTCTAACTCTTCTAGACACTTTATAGACTTGTCACTAAGGAAAAAAAGAAAAAGAAAGGAAAAAGAAGCAAAAATCAAAAGATACACCAAACACTGTCGTTTTTTTTTTTTATCACTAACACAGGCTTACGTATAAACTGAACAAATCTGAAATAATAAAACGAACATAACATTTTCTTGTTCTTAACTAAGTGTTCGGTTTGCTGAAGATTTTTCCTATTTCTTTCCCTGTCTGATAGAGAGTGCACAAGCTAGGGCTTATTTTCATTCTTTTCTATGGGGCTATGGAGGACGTGTTTGGTAATTTCCGATTACAAATATCATTGATAAAAAGGTAAACAATTATGTATTAATAGGACCTCCATCTCATACTTCCTAGATAGATATTCTGAGTCTTGAAAACAAGCTTAATAAAAGTGAATTTTTGACATCCTTATTAAAGATCAGTTGACCGTATCTATATGCATGGATTTATTTCTGGGATCTTGATTCTGTTCCATTGGCCTGTATGTCTGTTTTATGTATGTATGTATGTATGTATGTATGTATGTATGTATTTGAGAGAGAGAGAGAGAGAGAGAGAGAGAGAGAGAGAGAGAGAGAGAGAGAGAGAGAGAGTAAGAGCATGAGCTGGGGAGAGTCAGAGAGAGAGGGAGACACAGAATCTGAGGACAGGTTCCAGGCTCTGAGCTGTCAGCACAGAGCCCGACATGGGGCTCAAACCTGTGAACCGTGAGATCATGACCTGTGCTGAAGCTGGACGCTCAACCGACTGAGCCCCCCAGGTGCCCCTGTATGTCCGTTTTTAATGCCAGTGTCATCCAGTTTGGATTTCGTAGCTTCAGAGTATATTTTTGAAATCAGGAAGTGTGATGCCTCCAGCTTTGTTCTTCTTGCTTTGAATTGCTTTGGCTATTTGGGGTTCTTTTGTGGTTCTATATGAATTTTAGATTGTTTTTTCTGTTTCTGAAAAAGATGCCCCTGGGATTTTTATAGGAATTGCATTAAGTCTTCTGTAGGTGCTCCAAGGAGTAAGGACAGTTTAACAACATCAGTTCTTCAAACCCATGAACATGAAATGTCTTTCTACTTATTTGTCTTTTTAGATTTCTTTCATTCATGTTTTATAGTTTTCAGCATCCAGGTCATTCACCTGCTTGGCTATGTTTATTTCTAAGTATTTTATTCTTTTTGATGTGAATGTAAATGAGACTATTTTCTTCATTTCCTTCTCAGATACTTCATTATTTAGTTTAAAGAAATGGAACTCATTTCTGTACACTGATTTTGTGTCATGCAACTTTACCAAATTCGCCTATAAGTGCTAACAGATTTTGTGGACATTTAAGGGTCTTCTACACACAAGGTTATATAATGCAGAGATATTTTTATTTCTCCTTTTCTGATTTGGGTGCCTTTTATTTTTTTTTCTTGCCTAATTGGTCTGGCCAGGACTTCCAGTGTTGAAGAGAAGTGGTGAGAAGTGGTGAGAGCAGGCATCCTTGCCACCTGCTCAATCTTAGAAAACAGGGTATCAGTTTTCCTCCATTGAGTATAAAGTTAGCTACAGCTTTCATATATGACTTTATCGTGTTGAGGTAAGTTTCTTCTGTATGCTATCACTTAAGAGGGTTTTTTCAATGTTTATTTTTTAATTTTGAGAGAGAGGAGATGCACGTGAGTTGGCGAGGGACTGAGAGAGAGGGAGAGAATCCCAAGCAGGCTCCACAATATCAGTGCACTGCCTGATGCAGGGCTTGATCTCAGCAACCCTGAGATCATGACCTTGAACTGAAGTCAGGAGTCAGACTCTTACCCCAATTAAGCCACTGAGGTGCCCTCAGTTTTTAACACAAAACAGTGTTTAATTTTGTCAAGTGCTTTTTCTGCATCTAATGAGATGATCGTGTGATTTGTATCTACATTCTGTTAATCTAGTCTCTCGTGTTGACTGATTTGTGTCTTGAACCATCCTTGCATCCCAAGAATAAATTCAGATTCATCATTGTGTACAGTCTTTGTGTGCTATTGAACTCTGTTTGCTGAGTGAAATATGCCTGACTTTATTTAGTATATCCAGAGGATAGATAGGGCATGATCTCACTTACATGAAGGATAGTCAGATTCACAAAAGGAGAGAGTAAGAATGGAGGTTTCCAGGCCTAGGGTCAGGAGAACATGGGGTGGCATCGACCACAGGGTACACAGTTCTAGTTACGGAGATAAGGAAGGGCTAGAGGTCTACCGTGTAGCATAGTGTCTATAGTTGGCAATACTGCGCTTATACTGAAAACTGTGCTAAGAAGGTAGAACTGATGTTAAGTGTTGTAATCCCACCATCATCAGTCAGAAATAACGAGGGCGGAAGGAGACTTTTGTATGCGGTGGATTTGTTTCTGGCACAGATTGTGGTGATGGTTCCACAGGTGTACGCTTATGGCCAAGCTCATTACAGGTTATATATGACATATGTACGGTTTTTGTACGTCAACAATACCTCAATAAAGTGGTTAAAATGATTTGAAAAATAATGGTGAATGACCAATGATTTTGAGTTCCTTAGTTCAGTTACATGCTTTATATAGAATTCACTCAGTTGACTGAGCCGTTTGCTTACGATGCTGTCCACATCCATGTTATTTAACCATGAGGCATGTACTGGTACCGAAAACATGCTCCCTCTGTGACCAACAATGGATGGACCAAGCCTTCCTATGCTGTCCTCTGGTACTGCCTGGACAGTCCTTTGTTAAAATCATCAGAGAGGAACTGGAAGTCACAGCACGTACTTCTGTTATGAGCAATGGATTCTGTCTTCCTTAAATTCATACATTGAAGTCCTTACACCCGGTGCCTATGAACTTGACCTCATTACAGATATAATTAATTAAGAAGAAGTCATACAGGAGTCCAGTAGGCCACTAATCCACTGGTGTCCTTATAAAAGGGGGATATAATGACACGGAGACTCGCATAGAGAGAGAAAATGCCACTTAACACTGTAGCTACACTATCACCTGCCAAAAATGGCATGGTTCTGTCTAATGTGACAAAAGTCACCCTTTATTAATTCCAACTTTTAAGATATTATTTAAATTTTAAAAATCTTCTAAAAAATAAGCATCTAGGGGCGCCTGGGTGGCTTGATGGGGTAAGTGTCCTACTGTTGGGGTCAGGATCTCACAGTCTGTGGGTTCGAGCCCCACGTCGGGCTCTGTGCTGACAGCTCGGAGCCTGGAGCCTGCTTCAGATTCTGTGTCTCCCTCTCTCTCTGCTCCTCCCTGCTTGTGCTCTGTCTGTTTCTCTCTCTCAAGAATAAATAAACAAAAAAAATGAGTATCCAAAACACTCAACTTTTTCCTTTGCTTTGGTAAAGGAAGAAAGCCATGCCATACTTTCACTGATTTTTTAAAATCCCCAGAAAGATCCCCTGTGGCCAGGCAGGCATCTCCTGGGGAGGCTGACCCAGGAGTGACTCTGTGAACACAAACACACCACATTTATCCCAAGGGGGCTTGGATGCAATGTTCTGTATGGTTTAAAAATGAGGTGAATCTTGCAGTGAACTAAATTTGGGACCAATTCTCTCTTCCGTATATAAATAATTCACTTTAATAAGCATAATGAAGTATTTTTTGTTGGAAACATTTCAAAGAAAGAATGAGGCTGACTTTAATGTGTTATGAGATGGAAGTAAAAGGCTGGCAAGGAAGAAAAAACTGTTTATCGCTCTTCCCACAAGGAACCCTAATGCTTCCAGCAGATACGCAAGTTGTAGGATGGATTTTAGATTACCTGTGGCTATTTCCTCTCTGCGAAATTCCCCATCCATGAGCATATGAATGGCAAATACTGCTCTAACATTTCTGTTCAGGGAGCACAACAGTTAATGGATATAAATGAGACAATAGTACATAAAGGGCTTAGGTGGAAAATAGGCATCTTATGCTAGGGGTTCTTCCGGAGTGCTGGCTACATGAATTACAATGGGATGTGTTAGAACTGGCGCTCATGTTTCCAGCTCCTGACATTGAAATGCCTAAAAAGAGAAGCCTAGAACAGCACAGAGCAGAGAGATGTACATCTTAAATCTTACCACCTTGAATGTATTTACTATTTGGGTGCTGAGTTCTGTATAGGCAGAAGTTTAAAAACAGATGCAAACATGCTAATTGTGTGCTACAACATTTCTCATCCCCAAAAAAGGGCTGAGACTCATCAGGGCTCCAGAGAAAGTATACTCAATGAATGTGAAAACACTGTTCCAGGTCACCTGGGGGGGCTCAGTCGGTTAAGCATCTAACTTCGGCTCAGGTCATGATCTCATGGTTTATGGGTTCGAGCCTCACACTGGGCTCTGCACTGACAGGTCAGAGCCTGGAGCCTGCTTAGGATTCTGTGTCTCCTTCTCTCTCTGACCCTCCCCTCCTCATGCTGTCTCTCTCTCTCTTTCTCTCTCAAAAATAAATAAAAATTAAATAAATAAATAAATAAAATGAGAAGACTTAAAAAAAGAAAGGAAAAGAAAACACCATTCCTAAAGAGTGCTCCATGAGAAAGCAAAAGGTGGATAAGGGACCAGAGGAAAAGTAAGCCACGATTTTATAAACCCTCCGACTGGAAGGGACTCACTTACACTCACCTTTGCAATCTGATCGAACTTTCCAAAGAGCTCGTTCAGCATGTGGACCAGCTCTCCTGGGGAGCAGTCACTGGCCAGCCGGGTGAAGCCAACAATGTCCGCGTACAGGATACTGTGGGAGCAAGGGGGGCGGCATGTGCACGTTTATATTTGTTACAAAGTAATGATACTTTTGTCCATCAAAAGAGTATATAGTTTAACATTTCTATTTGTATTTCACAAGAAAAATGGTATCTCCTCAGATAGGAAATTCATATACATTTTGCCAAATGTTCCCATTAAAAATGTTTTTCTTGATGCTGATTTTTAAAATTAAAATGGGAAAAGAAAAAGTCATATGATGCCCCTTGTCCATTCTAGTCCATTCTTCCTGATCACCTTTATTCCCTCCCTCCCTGGTGCATGCGGCATTTGCCCTGAAGGTTCATTACCCTGGCCTAATTCCAGTATCAATGGACTATGCTTCTGTTTGAATTGTTACATGTATTTCCATGATAGGAATTCCTAAAGTAGAAGAAGAAAAATACTAAAAGCAAACTGTTTTTACTGAGTCAAAGAAAGTAACAATCTTCTTAAAAGAAAGACTACTTAACAAAAGGTGCTGAATCACTGACTCCTTCGCAGGATGAAGCAGACAAGGTCAATCTCCCTCAAGCTCACAGTGTAATTGGGGTGATGCATTAAGCAGATCAGGACACCAGCAATGTCCAATCACAGGGATAACAAGGATATAAAGGAAAATAGCAGAGGGTGTAAGAGATAACAGTGTGTGTGTATGTGTGTGTGTGAGTGTGTGTGTGTGTGTGTGTGTGTGTGTTGGGGGGGGCTAGATGGTGAGGAGGCCAGGAAAGTCCCTCCCAAGAAATGACAATGTAGCTTCCTTTCATGGGATGTATAAGCTAATGGCACAAATGTCAGATTCCTCAGAGTTGTGTCTGTGTTTAGTTAACCTTCAGGAGTCGGGATAGGGAAACACAGCACCAGGGTGCACATCCCAACTTTTTTACATAAAAACATGCTTATGGTTTGTATAAGGGCCTAAGAAAGAAGTCTAAAGTCCTGCTGGCCATTTGAGATGCAGATGATATGGTTTAAGATGTACCCTGAAGGAAGAATAGCTACTACTTCACACCCATCGGGATGGCCACTACCGAAACAATAGAAAGTAACAAGTGTAGTCAAGGGTGTAGAGAAATGGGCTTTATGCATGCGGGCGGAAATGTAAAATGGCATAGCCACTAGAGCAAACAGTATGGTGGTTCTTCCAAAAACAAAACTGAGTGACCATAGGACCCACTGATTCCACTGCTAGGTATCTACCCGAAAGAACTGGAAGCAGAGCCTTGAACAGATATTTGTACATCCATGTTCATAGCAGGATTATTCACAATAGTCAACATACAGAAACAAACCACGTGTCTGCTGATCAACAGATGGACAAGGAAACTCTGGTATATCCATACGATGAAACATATTCAGTCTTCAAAAGAAATTAAGTCCTGACACACGCTACAATATGGATGAACCTTGAAGACATTATGCCAAGTGAAATAAGGCAGACACAAAAGGATTAATACTGTCTGGTTCTGCTTCTGTGAGATCCCTAGAGGAGCCAAACTCTAGAAGCAGGAAGTAGAATGACAGAGGCTGGAGGGAGGGAGAGGGAAGCTGCTGTTGAATGGTTCGGAGCTCCAGTTTGGGATGAAGAAGAAGTTCTGGAGATGGATGGTGGAGAGGGTTGCAGAAAAATGTGAACGTGCTCCTGCCACCGCACTGCACAATTAAAAGGGTTCAAGCTGTGTTAAGTCATGTAGATTTTGCCACGATAAAAAAAGTACTGTGGAGACAGCCAACCCGATCTTGGGCGGGTAACAATGGATCATGGCTGTTGCACACACTCTGCTCAATGTGCAAACACAAGGCTGGTGGCTTCACCTTGGGGAAAAGACTTAGTCTCTGCTGAGCACAGACTGGGGGAGAACTCTCTCTGGTCCCAGAAAATTAGGGCTGCACAGGTTTCTGCATGCTCCATCTGATCAGATAGTACCCTCAAATCTTCCCTACTCCCCCCATAGCACCTTGTAGCAGCGAGGATCACAGATTCTGAGCTATGGCCCAAGAGGAAAAATGAACTCTGCTGGCTCAGAGAAAAAGTGTCTAATCCAAGGCAGCATTGGGAGGGAGAAGGTGAGGATGGTGGCTGAACCCACTTCCTTCTTGTGGACAACCTCCACAGTGCCTCATGTAGTCACGCTTTGTAGCAGGTGAAGGCGCCGCAAGGCAGGCTGGCTGGAAATGTCTCACCACAGTCTGGAAGTGACTTGGCAGCAGGCAGATTCAGTGTAAGCAGGTAATCGTGATGCAAGGTGCAAAGGGTTATTGAGAGGAAGCAGAGTACTCTGTGGGTTCACAAAGGTACCTGACCTAGACTCTGACCAGATTGCCACTTCAGAAATATCACTCTGGCTGCAGCGTCGGTCAGAACCATATTCTGTTAATCCAGAATGGCCCCGTGTAAGGTCTATTGTCAGGGGAAATGGAGAGAACTGGAAAGATATGGGCAATATGTAGGAAAGGGAATGAACCACGCGTGGCTAGCTATCAGATATGGTGGGTGGTGTGTCTAGGAGACAGAAGAATCAAGGACAAAGATCCAGTTTCTGGTTAAGCAATGAGGCTCAAATCTAGCTCTGAGCAAATCCAAACAAGCTTGTAGGAGAAGATGACTAGTTCAACTTTGGCTGTGTTGAGTGTGGTGGTGTTGTTGGTGGGACATCCAAGAGAAAGACATGCATTAGGTAAGTGAGCATGGAAACCTATAATTGAGTTCTGCATCTTAGCATCGTGTAGATGATCATTTAAGCCCCAGGCAAGAATTGGATAGGAGTTAGAAGAGAGCCCTGAAAACACTCATTTATAGAGAGGCTAGATTTAGGGAACAGAAAATCACAAAGAAGATGGTAGGGGGGAAAAAAGTGCATTGTCACAGTGTCTAAGTCATGGGGAAACTCTGTAAGTGGGAGGGCAAGGTCAACTGGACAGCCATGTTGACCTGTCAGACATAAAGATGCAGAAGTTAAGGCATACTGGGATCTGGGAACATGACAGTTGGTGAATTTGGCAGGAATGGGTTCTGTGACCTAGTGGAATCGGAAGTCGGAAGGTGAGTTGGAGAAGGAAGTTGGAGGAAGGAGAGAAAACAAGGAAGACTAGTCAGAGTAAGGAAAAGTCTTTCTAGAATCTTGGCTATGGAAGGGATAAAGGGATAGTTTTCCAGGATTGGATGGAGGTGTTGGATGCCGAGACCCATGTTTATTTCAACGATGGGATGGGTTTGTGAATTCTGCAGCAGCAGTGGAAGGCGTCAGAGGAAGATACTGAGGATCCGGGAAGCTACTGATAGCTGCCACCCTGACATCTAAAAATCCCTCTCCTCCTCATTATAATTAACATTCTCATCATTAGAGAGTAAAGAGCTAGTATGCATTATTAACAGAGAATAAACATTTTGTTGAATGAATGGCTGAAGCAGAACTACAAATTAACTGATCTTTACCATCTACAACCAAATAACTCTGATTAAAAAAATTAAAAAACACTCAGGAATTGTCTGAACTCACTGTAATATCCATTTACCATGTCTGCCTCTTTGCTTATGTCTGTCCTGTCCTGGATGAAAAAGCCGTATGTTTTCATATTTCTTATAAAAATAATTGGTACTCCACATCATTTAAGTATGCTTTTACATTTTTAAGTTTTAGGTATTTAAATTACTTTAGCATCCCAACTGTACTTTATAAATTTAAATTTAATCCAACACTGCAGACATGTCCTAGACAATCTCTGAAGGCACGTCCTTAAGCTGCTTTGCAGATCCTTTGCCCTGACAGTGCGCTAGTCAGCTTCCAAGATGGCGCCAGAGAGCCTCAGCTCCTGCTACTTACATTCTTGTACTGTCCCTCCCACACGGCATAGGGTGACCTGTGTCGTCAAGAGGATGCTGCCGAAATTTGGGAAAGGCTTAATTCCAAAGGCTAGATCAGAAGAACTGCAGCTCCCCCTGACTCTCTCTTGGATCCCTTGCTCTGGGGAAGCGAGTTTCCATGTTGTGAAAATGCTCAGGCAGCCCGTAAACAGGCTCAGGGATGAGGAACCGAGGCCTCCAGCCAACAGCTGGGATATACTGCACATTATCTGAGGAGCCACCTCAGAGGCAAAGCCCCGAGCAGCCCACCCGACGGCGGGCCTGAATCCTCACGAAAGAGTGTACGCCAGAACCATCGGGCTAAGTTGCTCTCGAAGCCCCACACACAGAAACTGTGAGATGGTGTCTACTCTTGTTTTACACCCCCAGGTCGGGGGAAACTTGGTTACACAGAAATTGCAGCATGGGACCCTTCATCAGCTGCCTGAGGTTGGTGACATGGCCACTCATTTTTATGGGTCTCTGTTCCCGGATTGTAACAGGTACTTAAAATATTCTGGGACCCTGTTGAGATAGAGCTGCATTTATCTCCATATGCTTTAAATACCCCATGTGTGACTTACAAATATTTCCCGAGATTGGAGCGATATTGCTGATTCTTGGACAGCTATGTCTGGAAAGGGCAATTTCTAGGGTTAACACACCTGGTCAGATACTGTGAGAACATTTTTTCTTTCATTCTTTAGGTGAAACACTTAAAATCCTAGAGGGAAGCCAGTATTTTAAATAGTCTTACTCCTTAACATGTGTGAATGTTCTTGAAATACATTTTTTTAAATCTCTCAAAATGGTAAGGACTTAAAAAAAATTTTTTTTACCCCCGATTCTTCATTTATCCAATGTTTCCTTAGTTCCTATTGATATGTAACTTTTTTCTGTGACGCCCGTCCCAAGATGCATTTCTGATCACACATTTAGCTCTGGGCACGCTTGGGCCATGTTTAACACCAGCTCTACGCCACTATTCTAAAATCTGGAGTCAAACTGAGATTTATCTTAGTAGTGTATTTTAGTTGCAGTTAAATTTGTTTCTTGATAGTGAACTTCAAAAACCCTTGACTTGCAGCAGCTAGACTGGAAGCCGGCATCGTGCACTGGAAGGGTCTGGGCTTGCGAGCAGAAGGCCAGCTAGCCGATGCTCTGCAAATCGTAGTTGTGTTTGTGGTTGTTTTTCCTGAACTATTGAACAGGTGGGTGGTTAACATCAAGGTGGAATGAGTGAGAACAGATGCACAAATCACTAACGGAGAGAATCGGGTAAGAATAAAGAGCATTACTGCAATATCGTTGAAGGACAAACCCCAAAGAAGTGGCATGAGGAACGGGGGGAGTCGGAGATCGGTGAGGGACCGGGCCCCCATGTCTAGAGGGTTGTGTCCTGCAGCCGGGAGACAGGGAGCATGGGAGGAAGCCCCCACCCCATGCTGAAGTGAGGGTCCGCACTGCTTCTCTCCAGAGCTAGGGGAGAAGGAGGCCTTTCCCGGTCCTCCTTTGGGACCTCAATCCCATGCTGATGACATGCTGCTTTTCTGAGTACTGTGATTTCAGGAACGGCTCCCTGGGAAGCAGATAAGACGATGGCAGACTTGGAAAGCAGGAACTTTCACTATCAATGAATTAAGCTGCTTATCAGTCCCCTGTCACCTGGGCCACTGGCTGGCCACACCCCAGAGACCCATCATTCCCGATGGACCAGAAGTGCCAGCTTCACTGGGGCCCTGGCCCTGCCGATCTCATCTTGAGGAATCAGCTCTTCTGTCAAGAGCCCGCTGACCCTACCGTCGGTCTTACTACAATGCCAAGCATGCTGGGTTCCGGGGATGCCATGAGATCTGACCATGGACTTCCTAGGATAAGCACCCCAGCAACCACCTCTCTCTCTTGTGAAGGAAGGTCAGCCATAGAAAGCAGGGCCATGACGGACAACATGGTCTACTACAATGAAGAAGATTCTATTTTCTTCTCTTCATGTGGAGGCAACAGAAGGGGGGTGGAGTGGTCACCATGTTAACAGTTTCAGCGGAGATAGGACCCGGTAAGACATGAGCTCCTCGTGCAACATGTCCCCCGTGTGGCCAACAGACCCCCGGACGCTCTGAGGAGGAGGAGCAGAGCAGCACCCATACCTCACGTTGGTGTGGCGCTTGACGTACAGGTTGTGGAAGTTGTTCGTGTTTTCCATCTGGCCGGCTTTGGGGCCCTGCAGTCTCTGGATGATCTCAGCCTTCATCTCCATGGCTATGTGCGCCGGCAACAGAGAGAGCAGGAGCCGCTCCTGAAACGAGGCGTGGGAGGAAGACCAAGAGATTTCAAGTCATTAAGGGGACATCCAAGCAATTCTGGAAATCACCGCTCATCTGTGTGCACTGGGGCCAATTGGAGGACTCTGCCCAACAAGTTAGCATATAGACTGTAGCAATACTTACTGAAAACGAAATCACGGTTTCTAAGGTCAGAGTGGGTTATATTATTTATTATTTATTGAGTTCTAACTATGAGTTCTTTGGAGTGGAGAAATAAAGGAAGGCAAAGTTATTTCCCCCAAGGATATTATTTATCTACTTTGATTTTAAAGTAGTAAAGCAGAAATGGTATAAAAATGCCAGAAACCAATGGTCAGTCTAAGATAGAAAATACTCATTTTCGCCTGCCTGCTCATTTGAGAGATAAAGTACAAGCTTTGTTGCATTTCAGAAAGTCAACAAATATTCCACATTTCCTAGGCAAGATAGTCAAATGTTTTCAAATATCTCATTTCCTCTGTGATGACCATTCAATCCCCGTTAGCGATTCTACACTATTATAGAGTCAGAAATAGCATCTGTAAAATGCCATGTGTAAGAGACTACATGATAAATGATAAAATAGGAGCTTTCTTGTAGGTTTGGTCTTTAAGTATAGTAAACAATAGCACATAATATTATACTTATTTTAAGATATACTCCTTTTAGAGTGGCATTTCCCCCCATTCTCCTCAAGCAAAATATGCAATATTTTTGAAAGAAAGTTTCATAGAAGAGCATTCTTTGAAAGTTTATATTCACCTTTAGTTACTTTAAACATTAATTTTAAACATTAACTTATTATAGAAAATGTCATATTCTTTAGGTATTGTGCATTTAGTCACTGATAGCTGGTGTGGATTTAAAAAACATTTGTTTAATGAAATAGTTTCTCTATCTTGCACATTTTCTGTTTCTTTCTTAATTATTATCATTTTTGGGACAAAGTGGTGAGAGAATAGTGGGGGAGGCCAGGGGAAGCTGGGCTTTGCTCCCAGGCTTACAGGGCTGGTGTCCCTCTCTGCGCCTTCCCCCAGGGTAATTCATTTTGGTGGCTGCTGGGAACATCCACCGAAGGAACAGAGGAAAGGCCAGGAGTACATCCTGATGCACACAGGAAGACCCCCACTCCAGCCCACCCCCAGCCTGCTGCAGGTGCAAAGCCAGTAGGAGTCTGAGTGGGCACCTATGGTGGGGATCCTGGTGCCTGGTACAGTGCTTCACCAGGAGCTGGAATAACTTGAGTGCTTCTCATTTGTCCAGTCATCCATCAATTTATTCACCCATTTAGAAAACATCCATCATTGCCTATTAAATGCCAGCTCCATGATAAGCACTAATGGTAGATGAAAAGAAAACTGAGTCTATATCCCTGACATGACGTTGTTCACAATCCAGGAGGGAGCCCACCCACAGTGCACTTGCCATCAGTGAGGCTAGAGGAACAGGCTGGTGTTTGAAGGAAGTCACATACCTGAGATCTGGGAAAACAGAAGGGAAACTAATAGTATATGAGAACCTGCTATTCATGTGAACCAAAGGAGTCCAAACAACACCCCTATCTTATTAGTACTATTACCAATCTCCTTGCAAAAAGAGGCAGTTAGGTAGCAGGCAAGGTGCTAACAGCTGTCCTACATACGTGCTGGTACTGACATGCCAAAGGGAATTTCCTCAGTACCTAAGAGATTAAGAAGGCACTTTGAATTTAAGAATTATGTTTTTACTTTTGTTAAATTCCTCTTGATGTTTCAATTTAAATTAATAAAGTGGAGAAATCAATGGTTTTTAAAAAGTTAAATGTCTATATATGCATCTGGGAAATATAAAGTAATATTAATTACGCAAAATAATGAGGATAATATCTTGGGTGGTCTAAAATATTACAGGTATGCATACACAATGGCATTAATACTAAAAGTGAAGTGTCAGGAAGTGGAATTAAAATGATCTGAGGCTCTAGGATTGGATGGGTATTGCACTGCACAGGTAGTTTATACTAGACCACAGAAAGTCAAGAATGGGTGCAATTTCCACATTAGCAACAAAGAGTGAAAGAACATATGACTGATAGGCTAACAGTAAAAATGCAAAAGAGATTCTTACTAATTCAAAATAAGTCATAATGACGAGTCCAAGAAAACTTAAAACTGGTGAAATAAGCAGAAAAGAAGTCATAAAATGGCTGCTATTGACCTAGTGTATCAGAAATTACATTAAATGTAAATGAGCTGGCTTTTCCCACCATCTTGAAACCTGCTTGGACTCCTGAAATGACAAGTCCATCTGGAAGGCTGTGGTCCAAAGCCACTTTTGCTGGCTGTACGTGGGGTCTCCCCAGAGGGAGGACACAACTCTTCTTAAAACTGAAGGTGTTCATGCTCAAGATGAACCTCAATTCTATCCAGGCAGGAGATGCGCTGATGTGTACAGAGCAGAGAACAACACAGAGACTCCTGGGACAATCCAAACAAAAGCAGAGGAACCGGGAGAAAAGGAACTTGTGCTCCGGGAAATGGGCATGGTTCATGCCAAATTCTGAAGCCACCTTGCTGCTAAAGCCATTGGCCATGGAATCGGAGTGATGCAGTTCCTCCCCCTCCCCCCAAAACCAAGGACTTCAACTAATTGAAAAGTAAATTCATAAAGGTATAGATTTGTTCTCTCGTAAAAAAAAAAATGTAAATATTCCAATTACTCGACTAATTCTGTCAGATTGGATTTAGAAAAAGACAAAATGTAATTCTAACTACTCTCAATAAGTGCATCTTAAATAAAGAATACAGAAATACATAAAATAAGAAAATATATGAAAAATTATAAGGTATAAAAACCTTAATGAAAAGAAAGCTGATATAACTTAATACTAAAATGATAGACTTTGTAGATACTTCAGTCTTTGGGAAAAGGATGGATAAGTCCACATACTTAAAAAAAATTTCTTTTTGAGAGAGGAAATGATGGTGTTTGCTGTGGACATTGGAGCTACGTGCCCAAGTGTGGTTCCCCCGGCACAGAGGCTGGGGACATAAAGGTAAGTGAGGGGAGACCGTGTGTATTGCTTTCTTGCTCAGTTCCTAGAAGAGCTCCTGGCTGGGAGTATTTTCTCTGTAGTTATTTGTTGAATTAATGAATGACCTGCCGTGCATTTTATCTAGAACACATCAAAGAAAACTCTAATTTCGGAGCTTCTGTTCACTGTCAGTGATGACCCTGGTGGGCACCTGGGGACCCGGGTAGGCAGTGCTTCATGTTTTAAAATCACATGAATGACCTTCTTGATCACACCAATTTTTCCCAGGTCCAGGTAACATCTAGATCAGTGAGGTTCATATAAAGGAAACCTTACCTATTCAGCAAAAGAAAGTAGGCATCACGTTGGGTTTTCCTGTCTGGTCGACGATCACACTCTCGTTATGGGCCCAGGGAATGGAGGGAGGGAAGCAGTGGAAGGGTCATGTAGGGTGAGGAGAGACCCCAGTTTCACATCAGCAGGCTGCACTCAAGGAGAAAAGAGCACATTCCAAGTGCCCCCGGGTTGGGAAACAGCTGAACACTGATAACCACTTGATACTACGTTCTGATCTGATTCCTATCCTAAGTTCAAATTCCCTTCTGTCACCCTCTGACTTTCACTAAGGATCTAAACATACAGTAGCATCGTGTTCATTTAAAGAGAGGAGGTGTGTTCAAATTCTGGACCTAAGCAAAATGTTGAAAGAGCAAAAACCATGTCTTACTGGGTGAGACATCTCAAGCAGGCAGCCAGCGCCCAGCATGAACACCACCAGAAGGTTGGAAAACACTGAATTCAATCATGGACTAAAAAATCATGTAAATGTTTTGGTTCAGTAAAGAAACAGGTAGCCCCAGGAAAAATGGAGCCATTTGGAACTCAGAATACCAAGAAGGTACTAATGACATGAAAATAGATACTCACGAAGGAGTCCTTATGTTAAAAATCTATTTCAGGGGCGCCTAGGTGGCTCAGTCAGTTAAGCAGCCGACTTCAGCTCAGGTCATGATCTCACAGTTTGTGGGTTTGAGCCCCGCATCAGGCTCTGAGCTATCAGCTGTGCCTGGAGCCTGGAGCCTGCTTCACATTCTGTGTCTCCCTCTCTCTCTGACCCTCCCCTGCTCACACTCTGTCTCTCTCTCTCTCTCTCTCTAAAAAATAAATAAAAATTAAAAAAAATCTATTTCAACAAATATGGGAAGGCCAGTGAGGGACGTGTGAAATGGCCATCAGCAATAATCAGGAGGCCTGTCTGCTCATACTCCAAAGACATGAACAGAGCATCCCTGGATGGAAGCAAAGGGAGGCACGTTGTTCCAAGATCCTATCAAACCTCTGTCTTGATCGCAGCCAGCAGACACGGACTATGAATTTGTTAATGTATAAGTCAGAGGTAAGGAATGTAGTGTGTTCAATGTAACAGTTTATCAATCAGGGCACCTGGGTGGCCCAGTCAGTTACGTGTCCAACTCTTATTAATCTCAGTTCTCAGGTTATGATCTCAAGGTTCATGAGTTCAAGCCCCACTTCGGGCTGTCAGCACGGAGCCTCCTTGGGATTCTGTCTCTCCTTCTCTCTGCCTCTCCTCTGCTGTGCTCTCTTTCTCTCAAAATAAATAAACTCAAAACAATTTTTAATGGATTATAAATCTGGACCTCGGCTATCATTTAAGAAATCCCAGTGGAATCTGTGTGTCCACAAAGATGTCTGCAGATTGGCTTAATTAGATTAGAACCAAGTTTGTATTCCTTCTGTTGGGTGATGGGGGGACTGGAGAGCTATGAAAAACATAAAACTTACAGATCACAATGTTCTGCTCTACTATCTTACCATGGTTACCTGTGTGTGCGTGTGGATCCTGTGCAGTCTTCTGTAGGATGTAAAACAATCCGAAGACGTTCCCACTGTTTACACTTGCTTCTCGCCACACTTCTCAGTCAGCTCAGTGCTGTCCATGTTCCCTCTGCCTTCCCAGGAGGGCATCTATGGCTTACTGTTCCTTACATATCTTGTGTCTCAGCCAGTGAGGAAGTAACTGATGGGTAACACTCCAGCTTCTGCACCCGCCCCGCTCAGTGGGTGGGAAGATCTGAGATGATCCACGCTTCCCTCTGAGGGTCTCCAGCAGGGTTGAGCCCCAGATGCCACCAGCGGCCCCTCCCACAGCTGACCTCCTTCCTTGACGCACTCCCTCACTCTGCCCCCTGCAGCCACTTCCCAACTGCATGATTCTAACCAGTCCTTGTCTTAGGGTCTGCGTGGGGGTAAACCTCCTGAGACCTTCCCAAGCATCTTCTTTTGTATCCTCTGTAGTAAGAACAGACTAAACCCCAAAGCTCTCAGAGGTAGCCTTTCCTGAAGGATGGAGTCCATGAATAAAAGTGAAGAATCCAGTATAGTAATTTTCTTTCATGCCCATAGCTTCATTTAGTGACCAAATGTAAATTGTGATTTTTATTTTAGACTCAAATGTAGACGGATGACTGGCTTTTTATAGGTAGTTTCAAAAATACAAGATGTGTGTGTGTGTGTGTGTGTGTGTGCGTGTATAAGCCAAAATTTTATTTTCTTCTCTTTTTATAAGTATTCAAGAATCCATGTGAATTTAAACCAGAATTAAGATTTTAGTAACAGCCAACCAGACAGATAAAAGAACCGAAGGCTTCCCCACTACCATGCCATTCTGGTACCAACCAGTGGATCGTAGAATAGAACCTTTGATCAGAGCTCACAAATGGGGTCCATGCTTTGCTGCCTGCACACGGCCTGTTGGGGACCATAGCAGGGGGCACGAAGGTGAGCCTCAATTAAAAGCCTGTACTGAAATGTGTGAATCCAGGTACTTTCATTTTTTAAAATTAAAAAAATTAATTTTTATGTTTATTTACTTTTGAGAGAGAGATAGAGCATGAGTGGGGGAGGAGAAGAGAGAGAGGGAGACACAGAATCCGAAGCAGGCTCCAGGCTCCGAGCTGTCAGCCTAGAGCCTGACGCAGGGCTTGAACCCTTGAAGTGTGAGATCATGACCTGAGCCTAAGTCGGATGCTCCAATGAGGGCCACCCAGGAGCTCCTAGATACTTTTAGATTTTGTTTTTTTCTCTTATAAAATGTTATACTCTGAAGGAAAAAAAAGGCCAATATTATGGCACACATGATAAATTTCAACTCAACTCATAATCTGACAAGGCAAATATTTCCATTGATATTTCAGCTTTTTGCTCATGTAGCCGCGTGTCCTGCCAAATTATCTGAAAGCAGCACACAAATGTAAGAGCTTAACATACCGGATATAACCTAGCTTACAGTGTCCTTCCAAGCACACAGGAGAAATTCCGTAAAGAGGCTTCTGGAACATCAGCTTGTTATTAGACTGACTGATGCATATGTTACTAATTCTCTCTCTTCCTAGAAAAGACTGTCTTAAGGACAGAAAATCTGACTGATTCTGGCATATTCGAAGGTTAGCGATTAGTGACTTGACATTGGTGGGAGGGGCTGGTCTCAACACATTCTTTTATTAAACCTCCAATCATTATTCATTAACAATTTTTTCCCGGAATTTGTTCTTTTAAATTGTGCCTCATGGAAGAGGCACAGAGTTAGTAAATTTCAATGCATTCTTGATGAAGTTTAGGACACTCTAAGCTCCAAAGTGTTTCTGATATAAGAAAACAAAGCAGATACAACTTTCTATTTTTTATGCCATTCTGGAGATTATTTGGGTTGATAGGAAAACCAATTTCAGCAAAGAGGACTCATACTTAAATTTTGAGCTAAGATATTATAAAGCATATGATGCCTTGTGTCTTCAATAAGCCATGCATGTAATAAAAATTTTTATCTGCTGAATTTTTCAAAGGGGAGGAAGACAGTGACATGCTCCTTTTGTAAGATTAAAAAAAAACCACTTCTCTTTCAAAATTCTTATTTCTATTGTGTGCTTATTTTAAACTCAATTCAGTGATACCAGGATGCCCAACCAATGCAATGAACAGAAGGGATATTGCTACAAATGTTTCCCCTCCCGACACAAAGTAGCTATCAGAATGGAAATACCAGATTCCTAAATGGCCATTGGGTTACATGCCGTGCTTAGGAGACAGATGATAAGTGTGAAAGGACAATGTGTCCATTCAGGAACAAATGCTAAAAACACTATACTTGGAAAACACCTGCCGGGAACATAAAGATATGTCAACACCTTCCCCGGCTCGAATCTCTTCCTGCAGCCTGCTTCACGCCCGCTGGTCTCAGAAATTAAGCCACCTCCACTGACGCCAACCTGGAGCAACAGCACAACCCTCAAATTATGTTCTAGTAGCAACTACTCCTGTTAGTAAATTTAGTTGGTTTCTTTCAGGCCCTTCCTTAAAGGTCCTGCCTCCCATCAGTAATTCAGAATACACTGAAGACTCAGATCATTTTATTTTTAAAAAACTTTTTTTTAATGTTTATTTATTTTTGAGAGAAAAGAGACAGAGGGACAGAGTGTGAGCGGGAGAGGGTCAGAGAGAGAGGGAGACTCTGAATTCGAAGCAGACTCCAGGCTCCACCTGTCAGCACTGAGCTGGACGCGGGGCTCGAACCCACGAACTATGAGATCATGACCTGAGCTGAAGTTGGCTGCTAAACCGACTGAGCCACCCAGGTGCCCCAAGACTCTGATTGTTTTAAAGACCTCGTTTTTTCTTTGACTGAAAAAAAATTCTGTTACCAAACACACTTAGAGAGTGCAGTGCTTTGTCGTAGAAACAGCACCAACATGGAATTAGATGTTGGTCCCTATCCTTTCTCTGCCATTGTGTAGAACACCTCAACCTAATCACTCCAGCCTTTGAGTCAGAGTGTGGAGGTCTGAACATTTATCTACTGGGCTAGGTGAGCTGACGGTCTTCCTGTCCTTGTGGATTCCTAGCACCTGATGGAGCCCCAGGAGAGCCTTTCTAGAATTTATGTCTCCGTGGTTTGGAGTTGAAGCATTGGTAACACATGGAAGAAAGAACCCAAGTGCTCAAGTCCCAACGTGGGGGCAAAAACTGCCAGCAGGACTATGAGAAAGAAGTGGCCACTGGACTCTTGAGAAAGGAGGCAGGAGACCGAGCGTCTGCTGGTTCTCAAGAGTGGCTTCAATGTGGAGGATGAAGAGCCAGAAGTTCTGGTGAGCCAACTAATGGCCAGAGTTTGTGTGCGGAGGGAAGGCCAGTCTGTGTATTTCACCGTCTCGGAAAACGGGAATGCTTTGTGCAAGTTAAAATCAACACGTATTCAACAAATCACTGTTTCCTTTTACAAGACATAAGTCCTTTCATTGCATACTTATACTGTTGCCTCATTTTACAAACCCTGGTCACATTCAATTTCATTTAAATTTAAACATTTTTTGACCCCCCCCAAAAAAAAGCGAGGGGCAACTAGATAGAGCTGTGGTTCACAGGGGTATAGCGAGGTGGTATTCACTAGGGATCCAGACCCAATGGAACTTGAGTCTTCCGATGTCACAGCCCCTGATCATTCTTTCCACACACTCGATTTGCAAGCTCAGTGAGGAGGCTGAGAGGCTTTCAGAGTGCACGTCATTGTTAGCAGATGGTAGAAGAACACATTTTCACTATCTTGTGACGACTCTCCAGTTCAAAGAAGTTAGAGAACAAAGAGCCAATCAAGTCCAACTATAACCTATGCTTACTGTCAGGGTTGATGGCAAATTGATACTCTTAACCTTGAAGTGTTTACTGTCAACTGTCAGTTCAATTCTTAAAAATAGAGCCTCTGCTGGGGGAAAAGAAACACCGATAAGGTGGAAATCTTCAATCCTTAGAAGGGAGAATCTGAAAGTCCTAAAATAAGAGGCACCACTCTGTTCTGTCCAACAGCCTGCAGGGCAGAGCCGCACAAGGCCCCAGGGCAAGACGGCGGGAGGGGTCCCTGACGGTCACGTGCACCTGTCAGACCCTGCATCCACGAGGTCGGAGCACAACTCAACACCAGCAGTGTTGAGTCACCCAAAGGAGAGCTCACCATGCAAACAGAGCTCCGTGCCCACACGCCATAAAGTAAAAAAGTTAGATGCCCCGAAGTGGTGTTAATTCTGGGCTGATCTGCCTTTCAAAGATCATCTCTCCACCAGCAAGGAACACCATCTAGCCAGAAACAGGTGAAGCTAGTTGTAGAAAAAACCTGTAGGGAAGATGTGTAAAGACGAACCATCCTCATGGATTCTGGGGGGGAGGGGGAAACTCTGTGATGGACAAGTGGCCAGAAGATTTCCTCTGAGAAGGAAAAGTCGATATGCTGATAATCCCATTGACAGGAGGAGATGATAACAAGAAATAAAAAGAAGTTCTACTGGAATCCTTTGGAAGAAAGATTACAAGGAGTGAAACCATAATTTGATGTTCCAGTGCAATCCCGCAACAAAACCACCACCGATGACGAGGCACACGAGCATGTGCACACCACGCTCGCGGTACACGGAGCTCCAGTTCCAAGACACGCCGGCGCCTCCCTTGCCCTACTCCCAGCGGTGTGGCCGTGCGACGTGGGGTGGCTGGTGAAATGTGGACGGCAGGAGGTGTGCTCCTTCAAGGAGAACTTCAAGAGCCAGTATGGGACTCGCCATGCTCGTGCTGCCCTCTGCACTGGGGACCAGCAATGTCCCAGGTGGTCGGCTACCCGAAGCCTGGGCCTCCTGCATGGAACCAAGCGGCAGCCCCTTACATTGGCCGAATGGGAGTGCGAAGGGAACACCGCTGCCGGCTACACTGACTGGGGGCTGTCTGTGCCACAGAACACACTGGCTATTCAGAGAGGCGTGGCACCTTGCAAGGTCACGTCCACGAGCCCACACGCTCGCTCCGTGTGTGCCCGGGACTTTCCAAAGCAGCCCTGACTTGGAGGAACCTGGGCCTGTGAGCTGGGGCTCCGGTGAGAAAGGTCTGGAAAGCGCCTCTGTGAAGCTCTGACTCTTTCCCCAGCACACTCAGCAAGGCCAGGTGGCTGCGAGGAGCACAGGGGCAGGACTCACGACTTCCAAGCCCTCCTCGTACGTGACCTGCACTACTGGTCCGCGACCACGGGGCTGGGGTGTGACCTTCAGGCTGCTGTAGACACGGTGTAGGAATCACACAGTGCGGGCACCCCACCCCGTGGGGAACAGTTCAATTCTCATTTGTGTTTCTGTTTCCATGAGAAAACACAGGGGTGACATGTCTAAAAGATGTTTTCTACTAAAAGCTGACATTACAAGAACCGATCCCCTGTTCTTGGTGGCAGGGAGCCACCCCCCACACAAATCGCTGCTGTCTATGCTCTCCTGTCAAGGCTTCCGTTCTTACTGAACACGCAGGCTGTGGGCTGTCATTGGACCCCATTGCTGCCATCCCGGAGGGGGCTGGCAGTGTGGAGTTCACAGGGACCTCGGCCAGGAAGGTGCTCAAAACAGGGCTCCGGCGTCTGTCTGCTGGGTGCCCAGCAAGCTCTGGCCCCTACAGATGTTGAGTCTTGTTTCTCTTTGTCTAATCCCTCGTGGCTCCGGATGCCAGTGCAGACTGGACTGTTCTGTGTAATTAGTCCAGATGCTTGGACTCAGGAAACCATAGAGTAGGTAAGAGAGGGGCGCCTGTGTGGCTCAGCCCGTTAAGCATTTGACTCACAGTTCGTGAGTTTGATCCCCTCATCAGCCCAGGCTCCGTGCTGACAGCTCAGAGCCTGGAGCCTGCTTCAGATTCTCTGTTTCCCCCTCTCTCTGCCCCTACCCCACTCATGCTCTGTCTCCCTTTCTTTCTTTCTCTCTCTCTCTCAAAAAATTGGCAAACTTTCCCTTTTCACAGATGACATGATACTCTACATGGAAAACCCAATTGACTCCACCAGAAGTCTTCTAGAACTGATCAACGAATTCAGTAAAGTTGCAGGGTACAAAGTCAACGTACAGAAATCAGTTGCATTCTTATACACTAAAAATGAAGCAACAGAAAGAGAAAGCAAGAAACAGATCCCACTCACAATTACACGAAAACCCATAAAATACCTAGGAATAAACCTAACCAAAGATGTAAAAGACCTGTATGCTGAAAACTATAGAAGACTTATGAAGGAAATTGAAGAAGACACAAAGAAATGGAAAAACATTCCGTGCTCATCAATTGGAAGAATAAACATTGTTAAAATGTCATTATTACCCAAAGCAATTTACACATTCAATGCAATCCCCCTCAAAATTGCACTAACATTCTTCTCAAAGCTAGAACAAACTATCTTAAAATTCATATGGAACCACAAAAGACCCCGAATAGCCAAAGTAATATTGAAGAAGAAAACCAAAACGGGAGGCATCACAATCCCAGACTTTAGCCTCTACTACAAAGCTGCCATCATCAACACAGTGTGGTATTGGCACAAAAACAGACACATGGACCAATGGAATAGAATAAAGAACCCAGAACTGGACCCACAAGTATATAGCCAATTAATCTTTGACAAAGCAGGACAGAGTGTCCAATGGAAAAAAGACAGCCTCTTCAACAGGTGGTGTCGGGAGAGCTGGACAGCAACATGGAGAAGAATGAAATTAGACCACTTGCTGACACCATTCACAAAAATAAACTCAAAATGGATAAAGGATCTGAATGTGAGACAGGAAACCATAAAATCCCTTGAGGAAAAAGCAGGAAATAGCCTCCTAGACCTCAATCGCAGCAATTTCTTCCTTGACACATCCCCAGAGACAAGGGAATCAAGAACAAAAATGAACTACTGGGATCTCATCAAGATAAAAAGCTTCTGCAAGGCAAAGGAAACAATCAAAAAAACTAATAGGCAACCGACAGAACGGGAAAAGATAGTGACAAATGGCATATCAGATAAAGGGCTAGTATCCAAAATATACAAGGAGCTCACTAAACTCCATACACAAAAAATGAATGATCCAGTGAAGAAATGGGCAGAAGACCTGAATAGACACTTCTCCAAAGAGGACATCCAGATGGCCAACAGGCACATGAAACGATGCTCAGTGTCACTCCTCATCAGGGAAATTCAAATCAAAACCACACTGAGATACCACCTCACACCAGTCAGAGTCACTAAAATGAACAAATCAAAAGACTATAGATACTGGCGAGGGCGTGGAGAGACGGGCACCCTCCTACATTGTTGGTGGCAATGTAAACTGGTGCAGCCACTCTGGAAAACGGTGTGGAGACTCCTCAAAAATTTTTTTAAATGGTATTTAAATTCACATTTGGGGCACTCAACTGTTAATCAAAGAAATGAACTTCCCTCTGGTGTGCCCAGGACATCATAGAAGTGCTCGACCTGAACGCACGTGCCGTGCTCTTACTTCCCGATGCCTTCCCCCTTGCACAGATGTGTCCTGGCCACCTCCCACGTGCCGTGCCTGATCTCAGTGACCCATAGGCATTATCTCACTTCATTCTCCCCAAAAACTAATCAGGGAGGGATTGTTACTTTCCCCATTACTACAAAGAGGAACCTGAACACCAAATGGGCTAAGGGGCCAGGACTTGAACCCACGGAGGTGGAGTCAGTGGTCTGACTCTTCTTAGCCAGTTTCCCAAACTGCACCCAGAGAAAAGAGGACACTCCAGAAGCGGGCAGAAGAATAACTAACAGCTTCAGCTAGTGACAGGGAGGGGACTGCTCCCCACGGCAGGGACTTGGGACTGACTGCTTTTTCCCTTAGTGGGGTGACCAGACCTTTTTTCTAACTGTGCTGAACTTGGAGACTTAAACCCCAAAGCTGCCTCAGTCTCCCACAGCATTGACAGCCCTCAGCCTTCCCCCACCCGCCCCCCACTCAGTCCAACCCTTGCCAGAGGCCCCCAGCGTGGTGCCAGCACAAGGCACAGCACAGCAGAGATCAAAGGTGTTCTTTGAAAAGGAAGGGAACTGAGAATTCAGGAAGAAACTGCTTGACATTTCTCTTGTGAACACATGACTGAATCCAGAAATAGGCTTTCACTTTTTCTGCTGTGGTTACAAACCTGAGGAGACGGCGGGAGGGGGTGATCCCAGGTCTCCACAGCTCTGGAGTCGAAGTTCACGTTTCTGCTTATTTGTCTTGAAAAACAGCCTAATGCCGCTTCCAGAGGAAAGCCCCCAAGACACAACCCTGCAGATAACGCTCTTTAAATATCGTGCCTGCCCTCAAACACAGATTGTCTCCTTGGGCACTGATGCAGCTGATACCAAGAGATGTGCCTGTCACTTGGGTACAACATCGACTTTTCAGGGAAAGAAAAATAAATGAGGAAAGAGAGATAACAGAGCTGCGTTCGGTCTCATTCCGCTAATCAAGATATGCCCTAAGCTTCCTCTGATAAAAGTTAGAGATACGACAGCACACTGTCCGGCAAGATCCGCGCCAGCAGAAAGCTGAAGGGCTGTCACACCCTAGAAGTCTACGGAAAGTAACACCGATGAAATGACCGTGGTTCACACTCAGAATAAAGGTATTCTTCTGGCTGCGTCTTGCTGGACGGTTAAGGTGTGACGTACCCGTGTCTTGTACTAATATCGTTGGCACGCCGATTTTAAGCGTTATCTTTGTCTTTAGAAAATGCATTTTGCATTTCCAGCAACAGACTGGTCGATTTTCTTCCAGGGATTGTCCCACCTATCCACTAATAGTTCTGTCTTTAGAGAGAATCACATAATATACTAGCTGAAAACAGTGACTCTTGCTCGAGATCTGATATTTACTGATACCTGCAAAAACATGGCTTGGGGACTCCATCAGTTAAGAAACCCTGAAGGGCGCCTGTGTGGCTCAGTCCATTAGGGGTCTGACTTTGGCTCTGGTCATGATCTCATGGGTCATGGGTTCAAGCCCTGCCTCGGGCTCTGTGCTGACAGCTCAGAGCCCGCCTGGGATTCTCTCTCTTCCTCTCTCTGTCCCTTCCCCTCTGATGCTCTGTCTCTCAAAAATGAATACACATTTAATAAATTTTAAGAAAAAAACCTTGTAATAGATCTTACTGCAAGTTACATGCGAGATAACTCAAGTTTAAACAGGACAGGTAATGTAGCAGGAAACTCTGACTTCATGTGTTTCCTAACTCATTGATTCTGAGCATCTATGTTCTTAAGAATTTATCAAAATTTTACGTTCACAGGAAGCACGCTGGCAGCCTGTGGGCTGAGCCTGGCGAGGCAGCTCTGATCCTCTGATCGGCTCACAGAGGGCACAGACGGTGCGTGTGCGTGTGCGCGCACGTCGGGGAAGGAACGCAAACACCTCCAGGTAGGTCCTGTGTTCTCCTTGCACACCCAGACCCTGCTGGCATTGGGGCTGCATAGCTTTGGGCTGTGGGGCTGTTTGTGCACACCCTGTGCCCGACGGGTGTTAGCGGCATTCACCCTGCAGACCGAGACTAGACTTGAGTAGCTCCTACCCCGAGACCTGTCGGCAGAGCCCCCATCCCAGTCTCCAGGCTCCGCCGGGGAGTGGGGAACGGGCTGGACAATCTCCCCTGGTTGAGAACCACTGCTCTGAATTGCGAGACTTTCCTTTTGCACTTCTAACCTGACCCCTTTCCCCCACTGCCCCCAGCCCTGTCTCCTTCCATTTCCCTCTCCAGACTCTGCGGTCCCTCTCGTCAATCCCTCTCCTGGGCCCAGCATGGAGGAGCAGGGCCCCCTGGGGCATCTCTCGGAAGAACACCGTGACTTCTGCTCACGTGCCATTGGCCAGAGGACGTCATGAGGCTGGACACCCCTCTCAGGGATGCTGGGCTTTATTCAGGGCGGCACGTGCCCTGCTGAAAAGATCCTCTTGCTTTAGAGGCGAGGATGGATATTTGGAGAAAGAACAGCAGTCTCTGTCCCACGCAGGGACGTAAACGCAACCCCACACCGCACTCACCTCCTCCCAGAGCGCCCTGCGCGCACCCACTGCTCCCAAGGGGGTCGGGTGTTGTGTGCCGTTCTGACTCCCAGCGTCCACCCTCAGACTCGGCTAGAACACCTGTCTACCTTCCCGCCCGAGGCTACAACACCTGTAGGGTGCGCCCAAACTGCGCTTTCTCCAGGATCACATCCTCACACGGAACACAGAGCAGACGCACAGGACGCTCAACAAACACGGGTCCGATTCAGGCAGGACACTCGGGTGTGTGACCAACAACCCATCACACCTTAACTCCGGTGTCCCCTGAGCTGCTCATCAAACAGTCTGGGTTTTCAGGGATGGGAGTGAGAGCGCAGCCTGGCCTCAGCTCTGTCCCTCGCAAAGCGGACAGCGGACAAGCTGGGTAGCTACTTTGGCTCTGGGTGTCCTTGGAGCCTGACAGGTGTCTGAGTATATTTCCGCCATTGTTTCCACCTTCTAGGTTCCTTCCCCCTTGGAAGGTGTCAGAAAGAATCAGGACATCCGTGAACGTGGCAGCAGAAAAGAAATACACTGTAATTTTTTTTTTTTTTGTAACGTTTAAAAACCGTGCTTCTCTGCATTAAAAGAAATACTGGGCGAGGCTATACAATAAACATGCGTATGTATATTATACCGCCGTGCACGAGGGGTGGGGTGAACACACAGATGTCTCGGGCAGCTGTGGAGAACAAAGGGCAGTTATATTCTTTCACACATTTTTCCTTAAGGCGTGCTGCGGTCTGATCTTTCCAGAGCTGACAGAGCAGCGGGCCTGGCTGTCACTCTGCAGGGAGAAGGCTGCGGCTCATGCAAGTGACTCGGACACAGGCTCATCCGTTCTTGACTCCTGCACTTGGCAGAAGGTGCAGCGCCCAGAACGGGGGGGGGGGGGGGGCGGGGGGGGGGGGGGGGGGGGGGGGGGGGGGGGGGGGGGGGGGGGGGTGGGTTGGGGGGGCGTGGAGAGAGAGGAGGGGAGGGAGGGATGAGTAACTCAAGAAGGGCAAAGTGCAAAGAAGGGGGGTTTCCTGCGGAGAAACAAAAACTGAGGTCAGCGTGGGAATGAAAGTCACGGCTGATGCGAAGTGAGGCTACGTCACATTAGCCAATCTTTGCTGATTCATTGGAATAGCAACACCAGCGGATATAAGATTGGGATTCTCAACTTAGTCATGCCAACAAAAATATTTGTCGACCGTCAGCAGATTTTTAGGAGCACTGAGCTGACCGGAGATAACGCTGATCTCTGATAAACTACTGGATCCTATGTGGTGGTTTCTAAGGAAAATAGCATGTTACGCTCACAGGCTTCTGCCTTCATGCTGACCTGAGCCCAAGCCCGGTTTGGATCAGGAATAGATTTCTGTTACCTACTGCTACCAAATGAATTGCCCCAAAAGTGGTTTAGAACAGGATGCATTTTTTTCTCATCATGATCCTGTGGACTGGCTGGTCCCTCTGAGGTCTGGCTGTGGACCCAACGGCAGGGCTGGGGGCAGAAGATCCAACAGTCACATGTCTGTGACACTTGTCCTCCATTAGGCTGGACTGGCTTCTTTTATTTTTTAATTTTTAAAAATATTTATTTATTTTTGGGAGAAAGAAAGACAGAACATGAGTGAGGGAGGGGCAGAGAGAGAGAGGGAGACACAATCCAAAGCAGGCTCCGGGTTCTGAATCATCAGCTCAGAGCCTGATGCAGGGCTCAAACTCATGAGCCATGATATCCTGACCTGAGCCAAAGTCAGACGCTCAACTGACTAAGCCACCCAGGTGCCCAGGCTGGGCTGGCTTCTTAACGGTGAACTCAGAGCAGCAGTCCCAGAAATGAAACGGGACCTTCAGTGCCTCAGAAGTTACACAGCCGGACGTCCCCATGCTCGGTTAGAAAAAGTGAGAGACAAACCTGTCCAGATTCAGGGGATGGGGGCCGGGGGGCTATGGTGGTGGTTTTCACTGGACACGGCTGGAGGACAGAGGCTGCCAGCATTCATGGATCTAAAGGTTAAATAATTCCACTGCCCCGTAGGCTCAGGCCCTCGCCGTGAGCAACCGCACTGCCCAGGTTCGAGTGCGCCTCCCCCACCTGGGATTCCAGCCTGACTTTCCGTGGAAGTGCCTCCTGCCCAGCTCTCCACACAACCTCTGTTACTTCTTGTTCTTGTGCAAACATTTCCTCCAGCCTGGACTTTCGTGTCTTAGCGGAAGCCCTGGGAGGGCTGGCCCTCGGTGAGGAAATGAGGTGAATGCTACTTCACCTCTTTTTTTTTTAATGTTTACTCATTTTTGAGAGATGGAGGGAGACAAAGCATGAGTGGGGGAAGGACAGAGAGAGGAAGACACATGATATGAAGCAGGCTCCAGGCTCTGAGCTGTCAGCACAGAGCCTGATGCAGGGCTCGTGAGATCCTGACCTGAGCTGAAGTCAGAGTATTTTTAAGTTTATGTATTTATTTTGAGGGAGCATGAGTGAGCACAAGCAGGGGAAAGGAAGAGAGAGAGAATCCAAAGCAACCTCCTCACTGTCAGTGCAGAGCCTGACCCAGGGCTCGATCCTGTGAACCATGAGGTCATGACCTGAGCCCAGATCAAGAGTTGGATGCTTAACTGAGTGGGCCACACAGGAGTCCCAGTGCTACTTCATTTCTTTCTTTCTTTTTAATTTATTTTTTATTTTAGAGAGAGAGGGCAAGCAGGCAGGGGAATGCAGAGAAAGAGAGAGAGAGAGAGAGAGAGAATGAATCCCAAGCAGGCTCCATGCTCAGCACAGAGCCTGACATGGAGCTCGGTCTCATGACCATGAGATCATAACGAGCTGAAATCAAGAGTCGGACGCTTAACCGACCAAACGGCCCAGGCGCCCAAGGCCCCTTCATTTCAATCACTATGTTCCCATCCTGGCTTTTACCTCAAATCTGCACACAGCAAACAATTCTTAGAAATGCCTTGAGACAAATAAGACGGACAATGGAAATGAAGCGGCTGTCTGCAAATGCAACAATTCACTTTCAACTTATTTTCAGATTATTAAACATAAATTGGTTATGAATTAGCTCAGAAAATGTGGGGCTTTTAAAAACTACTGTTGACGTCTAGTCAAGAAAATAAAAAATAAAAATTGGATAGGATGGAGGAGATTTCTGTTAATAAATGATTCTGAACGGAAGGGGGAAAATCAGTGAAATGCATTCAGATGTGCGTCCTGATTCACTGTGAAGTGATCCACTGAAATATCGGAAATGTTCTGTTCTCTGTTCAGTGATTTTACTAAAGTGCTTTTCCGGTAGCTGATAAAAACATACAATACCACCCTACCCACAACAAGATGTTCTTTGCATATAATATATGCAGTTACAATTGGGTAGAGTGTCTGTAAAAAAAAGCACCCAAACTTTCAATTCCGTTGACGGACCTTAAGCTTTCTAACTCGACTTAGATTCACAATTGAGAAACTCACATGAAATAAACTGTCAGATCCTCAGATCCTCAGTCATGCTTTTTCTAATATCACAAAACTATAGAAAAATAATTGGGTTTTAAAGTTCCATGCATTTAAACTGAGGCACCTGGGTGGCTCAGTCTGTTAAGCATCTGACTCTTGATTTCGGCTCAGGTCATGATCTCATGGTTCATGGGATGGAGCCCCACTTTGGGCTCTGCACTGAGCATGGGGCCTGCTTGGGATTCTCTCTCTCTCTCTCTCTCTCTCTTGCTCACTCGCGCTCTCTCCCTCTCTCAAAAGTAAAAAATAAATGAAAAAATAAAGTACCACAGATTTAAAAAGTGAAATAGAATTATCTACTAACTTTTAAAATAATAATTTCCAAAAGATCATATTCTTGCACTTCCAAATGTTCCACTGTAGCGGACTGGTTTGTCCATAGGGCTATGCGCTTGCTGGCTGGAACTCGCTAATGGGATCCACATGACATCAAAAACAGTAATAACGATATGAAATTGCCTAGTGAATCACCTATCCCTCCCTCAAGCCTCAACTTGTCCAAACGACCCGTGATCCCATCCAGTCCCCCGACACGACCTGCTGCCATTGCAGTCATGACCTTGCAGAGCGACGGGTATGCTAACAGCCCCTGGTGCACTCTCTCCTGTTACACTCCGCGTGTTCCTACTCCTCCTTTAAGATCTGCCCTTGCTCCTCATCTTAAACGGAAAGAGCAAAGCCCCTCCCGAAGGGGGCTGCCGGGATTGAAGGAACAAAT
Organism: Mungos mungo; assembly: GCA_004023785.1. NCBI lineage: Eukaryota > Metazoa > Chordata > Mammalia > Carnivora > Herpestidae > Mungos > Mungos mungo. The sequence continues at coordinate 89,800 of PISW01002910.1, read as the reverse complement.
GTTTACGAAGGGCTTAGAACAGTGATGGCAATGTCTCCTTTGACGACTACACACCCACGCACACTGTTCTGTCTGAATTAGGATTGGCTGCATAGTCAGAGTACCACTATCACGAATTATTCCCTAGCTCCTTCCCTTACACTGGTTTCCCCAGTTATAGTCTAAATGACTTCGGCAGAGGTGGGGGAGTGGGATGGGCAGAGATAATGCATTGTACTTACATATCCTTTGCAATTCTAGATGTTCATTATACTTATCAGATGATCAGTTATTAGGATTGCATTTGTTGAGGACTCTAAGTAGATGAATAAGACAGGGCCCAAATTCAGGTGTCATATTAAAGCTAGGATTGGGCAGACCTCCCCTCCCACGACACCTAATAAAACAGGCCACCACTTATACAAAGCAACATAGAAAATTTACCAACTACAGCAATGACACACAAAAATGGGCATGCTCCAGAATCATAAACTTCACAACCAATGACCAAGAGGAGAAAGAAGGTTCCAGAGGTGAGCACCAGGTGGGGTAGGCTTGGATCTCAACCCTGCCCACCCCTCCAAGGAGTCTGCCGGAAGAGAGAAGCCTGCACAGTGCCTGCTAGTGCACACACAGCAGAAGGGAGGCCAACTGATAGCCACTGACAGTCATGCTGAGATCACAGCACGGTGGGACGGTGGGACACACCACCTCCTTTAAAGGGCATTCTTTCTAGATCCCAAATAACTTAGGAAAAATCCCCACCACCCCCACCACTGATACCAGCAGGAAGGAGGAGAGAACAGTGGAGTCAACCCACTACCATAGTCGGGGGCAGCTGGAGACAGATGTACTGAGATGCGGACATAGCCTTAGGGTCCCCGCATGGGACGGAAAGGACACAGGGAGAGTCCCTCCTATCTCATCCTGCATGGGACAGATGAGGTGCAACAATCAAGGGTGCTTTGGGGCGCCTGGGGGGCTCACTGGGTTAAGTGCCTGCCTCTTTGTTCCGACTCACGCTACGATCTCATGGTTCATGGGATCTAGCCCTGCATTGGGCTCTGCAGTGACAGCATGGTGCCTACTTGGGGAACTCTTTGTCTCTCTGCCCCTCCCCTGCTCGCTTGCTCGCTCTCTCTCTCTCTCTCTCAAAATAAATTTTAAAAAATCTTAGAAAAGAATCAAGGGTACCTAAGTACCTAGAGGATGTAGGTTATCAAGGTGGGTTCGAAGCCCAGAACAAGTCCCAGCAGCCGCATGGACACACGTTGGGAACAATGAAGCATCCTTTAGGGTGTGGCCACTGCCCTGGCATCTGCTCCTCGTGGCTCCCCCAAAGCCCCCTTGAGTCTCTCTGGCTACTCCGGACTCACAGGTCCAGCTTCTTCTGATCCTGTACCTCCTGCGTATCACCTCTGCTGTGGGGCCTCACTCCACACCAGGGGTTGAATCCAGGGACAATTCTGTCCCCTCACTAAGGGGTATATGGCAGTGCCTGGAGACATCGCTGGCTGTCCCACTTGGAGGAGGCTACTGGCACACAGTGGGTAGACACCAGGGTCACTGGTGCACATGTGTCAGTGCACAGGGCAGTCTCACAACCGAGAGGGTCTAGCCCCAGGTGTCGGAGCTGAGGTTGAGAACGCCCACCTCAGGCATCCTATTGTGTCCCCTGTCAGTTACACTGCATGTGTCTAACGTTCCGTCTCACCTAAAAATGTGATGCAAAAAGTAGGCTGATAAAATCGCATTCTATGTCCGGTCCGCTGGGAAGCAGGGATCTCAGAAACCCTGGAGAATCCTGCTACAATCTAGACAGAAGCAAATGCAGCCTATTTTGTGCTGAACAAAGAAAGACACCTGCCAGCCTGAGTCGTGTGTGCCTGCTCTGGTCCTCGGGGTCGGGGGGAAGGATGGAGAAGCGGAGGCGCAGAGCTGGGGCAGCCCCAGTGGGCGGACGGCACTGTCTTCATGCTCTGGGAGCTTCGACAACACAAACACATTCCCTCACTTCCAGAGGCTACACGTCCAAGATCAAGGTGTCCCAGGATGGCATTCTCCTGAGGCCTCTCTCCCTGGCTTGTCAATGTTGAGCCTCCACCTGGTCTCTTCTCTGTGCATGAGACTATCTCCTCTTGCACAGAGACCAGTCAGACCGGATTAGTGCCGTGTAACCTCAACCTCCCTTACTCCCTTCTCTAAAGACCCCATCTCTACACACTGGGTACTAGAGGGGATGCCTCCACATGAGTTTGGGGGGCACAATTCAGCCCCTACCTGAAGACGTCCTGTGTCAGCAGCACAGGGAAGAAAGACGTGGTGTCACCAAGGCTCTCATGTGTCCGTCACGGATCCAAGAGCAGACACACACTGCCCTGCTTGGTCTCCATCACTTCTCAATGCTGCCTCTCCATCTCCTATGCTTTGCTTGCTACTTTTTTTTTTAAGTATTTATTTTTAGAGAGAAAGAGAGAGAGAGCTGGGGAGGGGCAGAGAGAAGGGAAAATGAATCCCAAGTGGGCTCTGCACTGTCAGCACACAGCCTGAGGCAAGGCTTGAACCCACGAACCACGAGACCATGACCAGAGTCGAAATCAAGAGTCAAGAGCTTAACCAACAGCGCCACCAGGGCACCCCACTTGCTAATTGTTTAAATGTCTTCTCATGTCCTTAAATACCCCCCCTATCTCTTCTGTCCCTGTCCTGTCCCCCACGATGCTGCCTTCTCTGGGTCCCTGTCGCCCAGGGGCACCTAAACTGGGAAACAGGGGTGACCAACACTTGGCAAGGAGACATCGCCTCTGTGAAGGGGTGGGATGCAAGCATCGTGGCCTCACAGGGAGGCAGGAGGACTACAACTCGGGCTGGAACCAGCACAGACGCCGAGCCTCCATCTACAGGGCGTGGGCCAGGGGCTGGCGAACTCTTTCTGCAAAGGGCCAAGAAATCAGTAGCTCGGGCCTTGTGTCCTGCACCATCTCCCTCTGTCAAAACCACTCAACGCTGCCATTGCGGTGGGAACGCAACCACGGCGCGCACATGAATGAGCGTGCCCGCGTGCCAACACTTCATTAATGGGAACTGAAACTTTAATTTCATACAGTTTTCATGTGTCAGGAAACATTTTCTTTTGGCTAAAAAAAACCATTTAGCAATGTAAAAAACATTCTTAGCTTCAGAGGGCTTTCCGAAGCAGACGGCGGGTGGATGAGACTTGGCCCTGAGGCTGTAGTTCGATGACATCTGGTAGAGAAACTTCTCTTGGAAATCGTACTTAAAGGCATGGCAGACACATTTCAACTGTCGTTAACCCCTAAAGTGAGAACAACCGATGGGGATATCCTTCCACTGAAGGGCACTGTTTTACCACGTCTGTGATCTGTCTCCCATACGCTACTCAACACGCTGGACTTTACAATAAAAGCCATAAAGTGGCTCTTCTTGGAGAAATCCTCATTTGCAAATTATTATCGGGTTCTCAGCTGAGGAAGAGAGCACAGGGGCTCAGAGCACGGGCCCAGGTGTCCAGAAGTCTGGAAGCAAATCCCAGCTCCCCCACTTGCTCGTGTCTTGATGGCATTGGCTTACGGGAGGCTGTGGCCACATTCTGGATTTAAGGGGCTGGTTGGCATGAGTGGCTATCTCGTTGCATGATTCAAGACGATTCTGGGACAGCAAGGTCACTACCCACCACCCAGACGACTAAAATCCAAGTCTGAGCTGGCCACTACTTGAATGGGACTCCTGGTCACTTCCTAACCTCTCTGGGTCTTGCTTTCCTCACCCTAAAATGGAGGGGCCAGCCCAATCCCAGTCTTCTTCTTGTTAGAGAAGCTGGGGAAGCAATCGTTCTGTAACATTTATTTTTAGATGAAGGGAAAAAAAAGTCAACTTGCGTTTAGCTGCAAACAAAAGTATCTCATTTCCCCACTCAATAGCTAATTCTCTAGGAGTCAGAATTCAGAACACATGTTGCTTGATTTACAGTGGCAACCAGCAATTTGTGCGAGAAAGACTTAATTTAGAAGAACGCACATGTCATTTTTTTTCATAACCAAGTAAGAGTTACAATTAGTTTGATTCATATGCTGTCACGATGTCTCCACCACACGCACCAGGAACAATACAAAGTTTTGGAGGCAGCTCTTCGAGAGAGAGGACTACTTCTCAGTTGTGTAATTAATATTAAACATAAACCCTCCTCCATTTGCCTCCTGAATGTCCCAGGCCCACTCACGCATCATCTGCTTTGAGTGGATCTTGAAGTAGGAAAACCACTGAATAGGCTCACTGTGTACAGGGTTTTCTTCTGTGACATGCTCTACCTTTGGAAAACTGTCAGAATAAGTAAAAGCAAAACGTCCAACCTAACACCAGCATAACACATGCCTCAACTTTTTCTCCCCTTTTCACCTACATCTTAACACAGAGCAAATTTTCAGATAATATCATCACATCAAAGACCAAATGACTCAAAATGTTTTCCCGTGTTTGATTTAGGAATTAAAGAGATGCAAGAGTGGATTCAAAACGAGAATGTCAGGTTGTTAAAGGATCAAAGTGTTCAGGATTACTTAGGTTCTCCTTGGAAAGTTCCTCCCAAGCTTATCGTCTCTCAGCCACACTTGAAAGTTAAGTAATTAAAAGCACATAAGGACAGATCAGGAAGAAAAAAAAAAAAACTACCTGCAGATCAAATCTTAAGAGAAGTTATTGTAGGGAATATGGGATGGTGGATAAGGGGTGAGCAAAGTTTATTTTCGAATGTGTGTGTGTGTGTGTGTGTGTATGTTTCATATACCATTAAGAAATATATTTTTTATGTAAAGTAGGTCTTTGCTTTCTATTATAAATTTTTTAAAGTTTATTTATTTTTGAGAGAGAGGCAGAGAGAGCAAGTGCGAAGGGGCAGAGAGAAAGGGAGAGAGAGAGAGAGTCTCAAGCAGGCTCCATGCTGTCAGCCCAGAGCCTGATGCAGGGCTTGAACTCATGAACCGTGAGATCATGACCTAAGTCAAAACCAAGGGTTGGACACTTAACTGACTGAACCACCCACATGCCCTGTGCTTTCTATTATAAAGCTAAAAACAGTATTATAGTACAGGTTTTTAATGAAGCCATTGAGTCCATGCATATTTTATCACAAAAATGAATTCATCAATTATTTTTTTAAAAAACACTATCAGGGTGCCTGGGTACTCAGTTGGTTAAGTCTGACTTCGGCTCAGGTCAGGATCTCACGGTTCATGAGTTTGAGCCCCGTGTTGGACTCTGTGCTGACAGCTCACAGCCTGGAGCCTGCTTCGAATTCTGTGTCTCCCTCTCACTCCGCCCCTACCCCACTCATGCTCTGTCTCTCTCTGTCTCAAAAATAAGTAAAAACATTTAAAAAATTAAAAAAAAAACTATAAGACATCCTGTACATAAGAACATAATACACACTCAATAAATCTTGAAAGGATGAATACTATTTGGACAGGCCAGCTTAGTCTCACCTACTTGAGTTACAACAGCCTCTTACATTGGATAAACATGGAGCAGTGAGTCAGAAAGAAGCAGAGTGTGGTGGACAGGGGGTTGGGGGACGGCCATCTCTCACACGTGACAGGCCGCCACCCTTCAGATGGCACAATGCTGAGATGGAAGCCCGCAGGAGCTCTGGTGCTATTTGCCTTCTTCTTCCTAGTATCCATGGCTACCTTTAGGTAAACTGTGCAGTGTCTTTCATGTACTAGGCGCTGAATTAACATAAATACACTGGAAACCAGAACATTCAGAAAATGGAAAAATGGTACTGGTGACAATGCTTGTGTCCTGAGTGGCAACCACGTGCTAGGCACTGCGTGTGAGCTGCTAACGCTCACTGGTGGCCAGAGTAGGGGGTGACAGTGGAAAATGACCCAAGCTCGCATCGTCTGCAGGTGGCAGTGCTTTTGTGCTGCTGTGGCTTGAGTCTTCTACATCATTCAGTCTTCTGGCTCTTTCTGTCTTTGTTCTTTCTAATTCTTTTTCATTGTCTCCTTTGCAGCACTACTGCTAGTTCAGGTAGACTCACAACAAACAATGAGGCACACTGCTCCCTACTTAACCTGCCTCCTAGTCCTGAGTCAGATTCTGCTCGGTTTCAACACTGTATTTCATGAAACCAGTGGAGCTGCGATGGATTCTCATTCCAAAGTTAGTGAAGACTGAACAGGCCACCGACAATCATGAAAACTCCTATCACCGTTGAGGTCATCCACGGTTTCAGAGAACCTGGCTTTTTCTGGTGCCTCAGGTGACAGCCAAAAGGAAGACAGGCTCTGACTGATGGGATTCTCTGCTGCACCACAATGTCATATTTTCCTTCCCTCTGATTAGAAAACACCTTTGTTTGTTGGATCATTATTTCCAAATGTGCTTATTGTTCTTCATTTCTCCTGATTTCCAGGGATTTCTGCACACTGCCGTGGATTAGACAAGGTTCCCCAGAGAAAACAAAATCAACAGCATGTATATTACCTATGTCGGTATCTATCATAGCTTTACAGACCTCTAGGTCTACATCCGTCTGTATCTGTCTACCAATCATCAAGCCATCAGTCTCTCATTGTCATCATCTATCTATCAGCTTTATTTCAAGGAACTGAATCACCCGATTGTGGGGACTGGCAAGTTGAAATTCTGCAGGGCAGATCAGCAGGCTGGAGACCCAGGGAAGAACTGATGTTACAACTAGATCCCGAAAGCAATCTGCTGGCAGAATTTCCTCCTCCTCAGGAGACCTTGCTCTTCTTCCTTCCTTCTTCCCTTTTTTTTTTTTTTAAAGAGAGAGAGAGATTCAAAGAGTGGGCGGGGGGGCGGGAAGAGGCAGAGGCAAAGGGAGAGAATCCCAAGCAGACTCCATGATCAGCATGAATCCTGACGTGGGGCTCGATCCCATGACCCTGAGATCATGACCTGAGCTAAAATCAAGCGTTAGCTGCTCAGCCAGCTGAGCCTCCCTGGCTCCCAGGTGCTCCCTCACCCCCTCACTCTTATTTCTTAAGGCCTTCGACTGATTGCAAGAAGCCCACCCACATTATGGAGGGTAATCTACTTTACTCAAAATCTACTGATTCAAGTGTGAGTTTCTTAAAACACTTACACAGCAAACTCTAGAGTGATGTTTGACCAAACTGCAAGGAATGAGGGCTTAACTGAGTAGACATAAAACCATCATACCATGGTTTTTAGACAGCTTAAGTAATGAAACAGGCATATGACGGGAAAGGTACTAAATCTCATCTTTCATATGTTTTTCACTAGAGCTGTTGGTGGAGAAATCTAGGGCATCATACGTTTAATGTTACTTTCTTTTTCTCCAGAGAAGTAGCACGGTCACTGCGAGGTGACATCATTAGGAGCCGTAAGCAACGAGGGAGGCTTCGGTCTACAGAACTCAAACCAATCACAGGGTGTCATCCTGCACCTTGGGCATCGTCCGTGGCTGACTCGTCCCACACCTACCTGGTCAACACTCAATCATCTCATTTCCGACGGAGGGAGGAAGGTAAGGAAGCAACAGTTTCATTTTTAATCTCCCTTAGACCGATGGAGTACTTGAGTTTTAACTAGTTTGGTTAGTTAAAGGCAACAAACCTTTAGTTAACTCTAGTTAGTGGAAGGTAATCATACAAAATTACATCTAAGCCCATTACTTTATTGCTCTTCTTGCCTTGGTGCAGTATGTATCCATTCCAACCAAGGAAATGGCCTCTCTCCTCTTGAACAAGACGTTGGCATGCTGTCTTATTATTTTAGAAGAGAAATATTATCATGTTTATAAGTTTTAAGAGAAGTTAATAAATCACATGGTAACAATTGAGAAATAGTTTCTCAAAAGTGTCTTGTGGAGTTTGGAAACATGAACAGTCACCAAGAACACAGGTTCTTCTATTCTGATACCTTGCTAAGACACGTATTTCTGAATGGCCTGACAGTGGACCCCGTGGTCCTTGCCAAAACACCTGTACTTGTTGGAACCTGAAGCTGAAATACAGCATGGAGCAGGCTGATGCTTCTCTCCAACCGCGTAAATCATCCCTGCTATTCACTGCACCAAACTTGATTTGTTGTTGGAGTTTACACTTTGCCCCCTTAGGGAAATGCAAAAGTCTAGGAGCCAGAGAAGTAAGCGCCTCCCCTTTTGACAGTTCGGGAGACAGTGTATTTGCCCGCGTGCGTCGAACAGTTCCTCCCTCTAGGCTGGCAGTAGCCTTTTCTTCCTCCCTCCACACACGTCCTGATCCATACGTGATTACCCCAGTTGATGCCAGAACTGCATCTACCAAACCAATCCTCCTGGAGAAGTTCCTGGTCTACGCAGAGGTGCTCATGCATGAAATAGATCCTAGCAATGGACTTCAGTGTTTTATTAGAGCTACATTCCAAGGTACAAAGGAGAGATCAGTCCGAGGAATGGAACCAGTGAACGTGACCCACAGTGGGACAGAATGCAGCAGGACGCTGAAAGGCAAGGGGAGCCCCAGCACTTGGGTGCTGTGGGGTGGGCAAAAGGGTAAGGCAGACAATGAGGGCTACAATCCCTATCCCTGAACGCGGCTGTGTGATCTTGGACTTCACACACCAGGAGTCTTAGCTCTGTCCTCGACAACAGAAGTTCCACTTATTCTGCACAGTTCCACGGAAGTTACTAATAAAAACATGCAAAGTTTCTGGCGCGATGTGGGCACTAAAGAAAGGCGGCCCTGGAGAATGGCAGCTTTGATGCGGAGGCAGCACGTGGGCACAGGGGAGGTGCTCGTCTCCCTCCCGGAACCTGGTAGAAGGGTAAGAAGATTTTTCTCTAGGAATTATACCAAAAGACAAACACAAGTAGACCTAGAACAGACATCTTCCAGAGCAATGTGCTGCAGAATGGCTGTCAGAACCCAGTGGGGAGCTGCAGAAATGGAGCTGGGCAGCAATGAGAGGAATAGAAGAGGCAGCTGGTGATGATCTCTCTGGGCTGTCGAAGGAGAGGCCAGGCAGGCTCGGGACCACTGGCGTCCAGACTGTGGCTGTGTGGCCCTCCGCAGAGGACATGACGGCAGCAAGGGGGCACTGGACATGTCCTCACAGAAATCCCCATGGCTCATTCTGATTCTTGCTCCAGGGACATAATTAATACACAAATATGACAGACCTCCGGCACATGTAGCATGAACTGACCCACAACAGTGGGATCTGGCGGTGTAAATCCATAAATGATCTGCCTTCTGTTTTTGATGCCTGATGCCTGTGTGGCTGCTCCCAAGAATGGGATGGACACTGGGGATACTGACAAATCAGGTTGCCTGAACATCCAGACTGAAAGGCGAACCCCAGCTGGGGATAAAAATTCAGCCATCATTTGGGAAGCCAGCTTCGTGGACCTCCAGATAAACACCCAGGACATACAGGGGACACCTGTGATCACAAGTGCAGTTCAATCCAGCAAAAGGGCGGGGAGCAGGGGTGGAGGGGAGGACAGATGGCAAGGCAGCACTCCCGAGCAGTGTCTCATTTTGGTCGCTGAAAAACAGAGTCTTTTCTCTTATCATCCCCCTTTGAAAGCAAAAGTCTTATTGGAGACCAGAAATCGTTCTTTACAATTGAAGTAGAATTTTTAAAAATGAGTTTTCAATTCAGCAGCGAGGGGGAAAAAAACCCCAACTTGCCTGTTTTCAGATTGGACAATTTGTGGCTTTATCCCTTAGACTATTTTGGCCCATCTACTGCCATTAAATGTGTTTATTAGAAGTTTTATGAAGAGAGGCTTTTGAAATGTTCCTGTAACTCCAATTTTGATGGTCTGTATAAACAGAAATTGCCCGTGTTACCTTGAAGAACAATTTCTACTTTGTAGGGCAGTGGAACACTGAACGGGGAAGCCTCTAGCTGGCTTGTGCTCAAGGAAACGGACAGGCTATTTTAGGCATTAGAGACTCACACACACAGGGGCCTCTCCAAAGAGTCATCCTTTGGATGACCACCTGGCCGCCCAGCTTGCTAGCTCCTTCAGATGTCTCTTGGACCCCCACGATTTCCAATGTAGAGAATTCCCGGATAGCACAGAGCAAAATCATCTTCTAAGAGAGTTCTGGGATGGGCAGAACTCCATGTAACAGGTGCCTGGCCTCAGGCCTTTATCTTTGACCTCAGCGTCCCACTTGCCAGAATATTGACCCAACGCATTTGGGAAGGAACATGTTTGGGGTCACACAGGACTCTGTCTTGTGGAGCCCTCCCCCTTGGTCTTCCAGAAGAGCCAACATTCAATATTCAAGATAATTAACAGGGCCACATATGAATGAGCCCCTTCCTAAGGGCTCTGAAGGAACACCCTTAATTTGATCTTGCACCTGGGACCCCAGCAGCCCACTGATGCAGCAGCTGTGGTGTCTTCAGAGGCTCTCAGTTAAAAGTCACAGTCCTGAGATCTCCTGGTGGGCACTGGGGTCTTCGGGCACGAGGCTAGACGCTCCTAAAGTGGGGTGTGGCACAGAAAATGTACCCAAAGGCATGAGCCAATTGTCACTTCGGAGTGAATGGTGACAGTGCCAGGGGTCTCTGGGAAATGTGCTTTGCACAGGCCCGTCTATGCGTTGCCCCAGGGAAGGGTCTGGGCAATGGGTTAGTGCTGCCATATAGGATCCCCTTCCCCTTCCCCCTTTGTTTGTTTGGTTTTTTTTTTTTTTTTGTGACTAAATCTGTACCAATGTAGAGAGTATGTACATAATGCTGTCCACTGTAATCATTTAATAGATACTTATTAGTAGTAGTTTTAGTGATTCTATTGATATAAACACCAAGAGATTATCATACTGACATGTTCTTAGACTCTATCTCTTCTGGATTATTTGATTAGGCTGCTAACATCTACTTAACTCAGTTTAATATATTAATACACTAAAGATTAGTTATTTTTTTAAGTTTATTTATTTATTTTGAAAGACAGAGAGGGAGTGAGAGTGAGGGAGGGGCAGAGAGAGAGGGAGAGAGGGGATCCCAAGCCGCTGTGCATTGTCAGGGCAGAGCCCAACACGGGGCTTGAACTCCCAAACTGTGATATCATGACCTGAGCTGAAATCAATAGACTGAGCCACCCAGGTGCTCCCTGTCTGGTTATCTTCTGCTGATTCAAACTGATGATGTGAATGGGCCGAGTCATTGCCCTGAATTTCACTGCAGACCTAAAGAGGCACGGTCCACATGGAGAGGAAGACAGCAGACTGCCCTTCAAACACTTGAATGCAACTATTTGCCCAAACCAGACAAATGGTGACCACCCTCCTGATTTTCCTTCTCTTTCTAAGTTCCTGACCATGTTTCTGAGCATGGCAAGAGTACCGAGCACTTGGCTGTATCCTTGTTTATGTCTGAGACGCCCATAATCAAAAAATTGTCTTCTGGGAGATTCCGCACTCGGACCTAATGACCAGGAAGTTCCATCTGTCAGGGAGATCCAGGAAGGATGCCATCCAGATAGTAAGTGGGGCTGGGGCTTGGGGAAGGCCATTGCAACTCCAGAGCTTTGGAGAAAGAGGGAACAGCATCCTGGGTGGAGCTCTTCTAGACCAAACAGAAAATGTGTTCCAAATCCTGGGAGACTCGAGTGAAACCACCACGGCCCCAGCACATGAATTAAAAATAGAACAGAAAGCGCTACAGCTGCAGTGCAGGGCTGCGAGCTGGACGCAGGAGGGCCAGTCTGCTGGAAGGGCTGGGGAGGGAGGGCCCGGGCTTCTTCCCCGCTGGCGCGGCTCCGCCACGGGAGGGGCGGCAGCTGTCATGTGCACTTGCAACAGCTGGATGAAGGAGTCTCAGCTGCGATTCTGCCCATGTCCTTGGAATGGGAGAGGCAGATGCGCCAACAGCCTCTGGCTTCCAGAATACTGATCACTGCTACATTCTGAACATCTGCTTGATTAGAAAATGATTATATCTCAACCTAAGGAGTTCTGTTTTCCTTCAGACCCCGCCATTGTTTCCCTAAAAGCTACTATATTCTTCTGCTTTTGGTGTAGGAGGGGGCTGGACCAGTATCTTGTACGTTACAAACTGACTCATGGTTGTTCACAGAGGCGATGAGGCTCTGCGTGGTAGAATGAATGTGGCCGTTTTGAGACGTCCATATTCTAATCCCAGGACGGGGGAACAGCAAAAGCGACTTTGCAGATATGATTACCTTCTTTTACTTAATTATTTTGAGGGAGAGAGAAAGCATGAATGGGGAGGGGCAGAGAGAGAGGGAGGGAGAGAATCCCAAGCAGGCTCTACGCCATCAGTGCAGATCCCCATGTGGGGCTTGACCCCATGAACCTGAACATGACCTGAGCTGAAATCAAGAGTCAGATGCTCAACCGACTTAGACACCCAGGTGCCCCTGCAGATGTGGTTAGGATAAGGCTTTTGGGGATGAGAAGATTATCCTTGATAATCAAGTTGGGTCCAAAATAATCATAAGAATTCTCATAAGAGAGAGAAAAGAAGGTCAAAGACAGAGAAAGGTGATGTGACTGTGGGTGTGGAGAGATAGGAAGACAGTATGCTGTTAGCTTTGAAGATGGAGGGGCCCCAGGCCAAGTCCTGTGAGCAGCCTATGGAAGCTAGTTTTGAAAACAATTTCTGAGCCCAAGATGGAGCTGCTCCGGTCCGGGGTGTCATGGCAGCAAAGAGACATGTAAGTAACTTCTGTGTCCCTGGAACTGTTCTCTGTGACCAGAGATGCAATATTATACCCACTCAGCCAGCCCCCAGAAGCCAAGCCATTCTGAGCTCTGCACGTCCTGCTTTGTCCTTTCTTACCCCAAACAAGTTGACTATACCCCCCACCCATCAGCTACTGCCTGTTTTCTTCCTCCTTGTTCCTTATTCATGATCCTAGAAAAGCCGCCTGCTTTCTGCCCCATTCTGCAGTTCTCCAAATAGAGACCGTCTGCCTCGTGAAGTGTTAAATGTGTTTGTATTACCTAAGTTGTCTCCTTTTGTCATTTTTTAATGCTGGAAAAGAAAACAAACAAACAAAACAAAACAAAAAACAAAAAAAACCCCAAAAAGAAATAGATACCCTGCCCCACCCTGGGCTTCCAAACGGACTAAAGCTCTGCCAGCCATTTTAGGCTTCTGACCTTCAGAACGAGACGGGGTAAAGTGTGTTGTGTGGAGCCATGAGGTGTGCAGTGATTGTTACAGCAGCAGAAAGAATACTCATACGCTGTGTCAGAAATGGGGCTCTGGGTGGTCTCAGCAAGAACACCGAAGGGTGCGGATATGAACTGTGCAGGGGGGCAGCGTGTGGGCTGTGGGGCGGGGCCAGAGAACACACGTGGGATGCAGCTTACGATGCAGGTGCAACAGCTGATCAGGCTTCCCCTCCCCCAGCACTGAGCCTCAGCTCTTGTGACAGAAGACAGACTTCGGGCGCCGGAGAAATCTCCCAGGGGCGCTCATGGCTGGACATCTTCCAGGCCTGTTGCCTCTACTAAAACTTATCTAATATGACTAATTAATGATATTTGCCAAAATAGATACAACAGAGACATACTCTGCCCTCTGTTACGAGGGTACCCTGGGGATTTCTGGGTTGGGGGTACGGTTTGGGATTCATAGAGTGTGTGAAGAAAACATGAAAAGTTCTATTTACTTATTTTTTTAAATTAAAAGTAAGAAGAGCATCCAGCTGTTGAATATGTTGATTGGCAATGACACTCCCTGGAGGTGACCATCAGACCCAGGGCTGTCACCCACCACAGGGGGGCACCAGTGGGAACATGGGGCTTCCTGAGCAGAGCCCAGGAGCTGGTGCCCCCTCTGGTGAGTGGTTAGCTCATAGCACATCCTGCATTGCGACCAGGCACTTGCTCTAGAATGTTTCCTGTGTGGTCAATTCTGCAGAAAGTGAAATCTGATGGCGCCTGGGGGACTCAGTCGGTTAAGCGTCTGGTTTTGGCTCAGGTCATGATCTTGCAGCTCATAAGCTCAAGCCCCACGTCAGGCTCTGTGCTGACAGCTCAGAGCCTGGAGCTGCTTCAGATTCCGTGTCTTCCTCTCTCTTTCTGCCCCTTCCTGCATGTGCTCTGTCTCTCTCTGTCCCAAAAATGAATAAACATTAAAAAAAATTTAGAAAGTGTAATCTGTATATAACTTCATACTATGATGACTTTCACACCACACAGTAGTGTTCTAGTTAAAAGTCATTAAAGAGTTATCTACTTATTTATTTTTGGCTACAATTATAGGAGTTTAAATTTGCTGATCTTTCCCGCCACATCAAAAAACTTCCAATATTATATTAGCTAAGGGATGTTTTGTGAAGACACACACAACTTATTTGTCCTTTAGATGTAAAACTGTTATTGTAACCATGAAGGAGAAATGATTTTCCATAAGAACACATATGATGGATAAATGCACATTTAAAAGCACGCATTTAAAATCTTTTTTATGTGATTCTTTTTCCAAAACACAATATACAAACTTTTATATTTGTACATTTGTATTCCTTAGAAAGGAATTTTTTAATTCAGTTAAAATCTCCCAAATGAAGATTCAGTATATCTTGAACCCATTTGCTAAAAAATAAAAAATGCAATACCTTCTGGTTGATTTGCAAGGAGAACTGATTGACATCAGGAAAATATGGAGAATTTACAGCTGAATTTCATAACAAAGTCTCTGGGTAAGTGTGGACAAAATTGGAAAATGAGTGTAATGATTCCAAGACTCGGTCACGGATTCTTTCATTTGGCCATTACACCAAGCGTCAGAATATCCTGACCTTCCGTACAGAACCCGACAGTGTTCTACTGGAAAGTGTTAACCCCCAATTCCCTAAACAACAAAGTCTATTCCATCACAATGTCTTATCAAATGTATTAAATAACAGTCTAATGTATTTTCGAGTTATTGAAAAGAAAAGAATTTAAACTATTGTTTTCATTGTTTTCTCTTCCTTAGTTCTAATTTGTATTTATAAAGTATGTAAAACATGAACATATATATTTTGTGAATAAACACATACAAATACCACGGTGCATGGTTTTATCCCTAAGTATACACAGTTAAAACCAGTTTGTTCCCAAGTAGCTGAAAGAAAGAAAGAAACCCACTACCTTAGGACTTGGGGAAAGTCACACATGCAGTGAATATTTATAGAGGATCTGTGGTGCTTGGTGTTGGAGAGACTGAATTCTGCTGCTAAGAGCATGTGGAAGGATGCCCCCCACGCCCCGCGCCCCACTGCTCCCTTCCCTTGTTTCTGTGCTGTGATCCTTAATTTCATGTGTCAACTTGGCAAGACCAAGGTGGCCAGTTGTTTGGCGGATCACTATCTGGATATTGTTATAAGGGTTGTTTTTTCTCAGATGGTATTACCGTTCACAATGTGTTGATTTTAAGTAAAGCAAACTGCCCTCCGTCTTGTGGGTGGGTCTTATGCAATCAGTGTATGTCTTTAAGAACAAAGACTGAGGTTTCCCAAAAAAGGAAGAATTTTGCCTCAAAACCACCACTCAGAAGATCTGCCTGAGCCTCTGGCCACCGATTCAGGACTGAAACATCAGCTCTCACCTGACCCAGCAGCCTGCTGGTCCCCCTCCAGACTTTGGACTTGCACGTAGCCCCCATGATTACACAAGACAACTCCTTAAAATAAATGTCCCTCTCTACATACACGCATCTCCTACTGGTTCTGTGTCTCTGGAGAGCGCGGACTGCCTCCCCTACTCAAGGAGCAAAGCTAGAGATCACAACCTTGTCCTGTCCATGCCTCTCTCACTCCCCTTTGGAGAAGGAGCTGTGTACGCTCAGGGCAGTGCCCCCCTCCCATGTCCTTTCCGGTGCATGCCTGTTTTATGTGCTCTGCACTGCCTTGAATGTCCGGGAGTACCTCCAGCATGGGCTCTGTGGCTTGTTTAGCGCCACCAGGGACCAGGCAAATGGACCTAAAGCCACTGGGGCCAGACGCAAGCCAAGCTTTCCAAGAGACCCTCATCAACAGGAGACGAGGATTCTGATCTCAATCTGTCTTGACTTCCGTTTATATCTCAGTTCATTCTGATCTCAGGCAGAGCAACAAGGGAGCTGTTAAATGAGCCCTTCATATGCCCCAGGGGCCACTGGGCATGGCAGCCAAGCAGAAGGTGGATCCAGAGCGTTCAATGCCAGCATGGGGTCTCCTGGCCAGTGGGGTCAGCATACAGTGCAGGCTGCTCTGTTGTTCTTGGGGTGGCTTCCTTGGGGGGACACCTCAGTTAAGACGGACAGTGTCAGCCAGCTTGGTGGGAAGTGGGGGAGGGGGAGAGGGAAGGAGACGGAGGACTGATGGGCACAGAGGCAAGGGTGGGGGCCCCGTCTGGGGGCCTGCAGGTGGGCGGGGTCTGTAGGCTCCAGTGGTGCCCTAACGGTTGAGGTTTACCTGCTGCAGAGGGTCTGACCCCACCCCATTCTCCCTGTTACCCACTCCTGGGCCTCCACTATGTCACCCTCAGCCAAGAAGCCTAGATTTGGGAAGCACAGAGGCAAAGAATCAGTGAAAACCAGAGTTGTGGAGGTGAAGCGTTCACACGCACACACATCCTTTCTGGGACCCGTCCCCTGAGTCCCCACAGAAGAGCTCTGCTTTTGTGCCCATTGATGAAAGAGACTTGTTTCCTGCAAGTTCCATCACTCTGGGAGAGCTGGCTCAGAGCAGAGGGATCCCTTGCCCTCAGTTACTCAAGGTCCCACAAGTGTCCGGTTACAAGCCATGGCCATCTGAGGACCAACCGGCAAGTTATCACTCTTAGAGCCCACAGAGCATGTGTTTCAACACAAATGGCCAGACTTTCCAGTGAGTTTAAAGAGAAACGAGAATGATTTGGGGATCGGTTTACCAGACTGCTCCTCCTCCCATTCCCAAGCTGTGGCTGGCACAGTGCAGTGATCGGGTGTCATAAAGCTCTCGACCCAGGCATGAGTGCGCATGCACACACATACACACACATGCACACACACACACACATGAAAGATGCTCTGGTGTGCGCCAAACCTCATCCTAAGTTACACTGCCCTGGAGAGAGTAAGTGATTACACGCTATTTGACTGGAACTGAACGGAACAGAGGGAGGGGCTGCAGACCGGGGGAAATGGCACCTACACGGACGGGGAACCCCCTCACACACCTGCCAACGGTGTTTCTCGTTTCTTTCGTCTCAGAACCAGGGTGGTTTGCTAGTTTTCAAAAGATTCTTTGCCTGAAATACATCTTGATGGTTTAAACCCAAGCACTACGAAAACTCAGTCTGACGGTGTCACGTTGGCTGGCCCCTGGGGCCCAGATATGATGTCATATGTTACTCTGGATGCTTCTGTGAAGGCACGGTCTGGATGAGATTTACGTTTATTTATGTATTTATTTTTTTTAGTTTAGAGAGAGGCAGAGAGCACAAGGGGAGGAGAGGGGCAGGGAGAGAAAGAGAGGGAATCCCAAGCAGGCTCAATGCACCACGCAGAGCCTGACACAGGGCTCGATCCCACAATCCTGGGATCATGACCTGAGCCAAAATCAAGGGTCGGATGCTCACCCAGTGGAGCCACCCCAGCGTCCCTAGATGAGATTTATGCTTAAATCAGTGGACTTGGAGTAAAGCAGATTACTTTCATAATGTGGGTGGGCCTCATCCAATCAGGTGAGTGCCTGAACACAGCAAAAGACTGTCCCCCCCAGGCAGGACGGAATTCTGTAGCTGATGCAGCCATTGGATCTGAACCTCACGGGCTCTTCCACAGCCTCCAGCTTGCTGGCCCACACTGGCGATTTTGGACCCGCCAGGCTCTATAACTGTGCGAGCCAATTCCTTGAAATAAATCTCCTTCCAGGGGTCCACATACGCCCTGTCTGTTCTGTTTCTCTGGGGAACCCTAACGTACTCAGGATTAGTAACAACTCATGATTCTATGAGCCTGGCTTTGCGTTCGCATCGCAAGTGCTGCAGTGAATACAACATTGTGCACCGCAGAAAAGGGAAAACGAACTCGTCAGAGAAAACATTCAGTGAACATACCAACGAACAGCAGAGACCAAGAGGGGAAGAAGCTCACGAAGACGGGGTATAGGAATCTGTCTGTTTGTCAGAGAACTCTGGGGAAGAGAGAGGGCCAGGACAGAAGTGCAGTCTGGGGTTCTGGAAAGGCAGTGATGTTCTCTCTGCCTGGCTCTGAGGGGAGGCGCCAAGCAACTCCCTGGCTCACTGCCTTTGCTGGCCAGGACCAGAAATCGCCCTGCTGAGAAAACTCTGAGGAAGGCAGGGTACAGTGCACCGGGAGGTGGGGGCCCTGAATGCCATGGACATTTATTTCCAATGTGCGGTTTCTTCTATCAGCCTTGATGGCTGGCATGATGCCACAGGCACAGCTGCCCCCTGCACGGTCTTTCTTATGCCTTTGCTGGAAAATTATTTGCTGGGAGTTTCAGCATCTGATTTTCAATGGAGAGAAGAAAGCAAAGATTTGGACTGTGCACATCTGAAGCATGCAGTGACCCTGGCCCAGATGTGTTCATCTGAGAGGTCATTTCAGACGCACAAAGTGGGCATTTGTTTTGATCCTTGGTTCATGAATTGAGGTCATTAATCCTTTCCGTGAGTTAAACCCTTAGGGGGAAAGAATACAAGAGAACAGCTCTATTGAGCACATGGCTCATGGGGTGGAAATCAAGAAGGTGCACATGCGTGGGCACCACGGCATGCATGGGGGATGGGGCGGGGGCAGAGCACACACAGAGGGGTCTTCTTGGGTCACTGTCAACCCTCCTGCAACGCTCCAAACCCTGCTCAGTCCTCCCTACTACTTAGCATTCAAGACAGATCATCAGCACACATCTCCCATTTTTCCGGAAGACTCTGCCCTGGTCTGTGCATCTCCACCAAGTGTCCGTGGTGAGACAGGCAGCCTCACTGAATTAGCCTCGCTGACCGCCAGCCACCCCCCACCCACCCCGTCTTCCTCCTGTGGGCAAAGGCTCACTGTTAGGTAGCACTAGCTATTATCGTAAACCTAGGATGTGACAGATCTGTGTACGGATCGCAGATGACACAGCCAGGTGCTTTTCCCTGCTCCCCACCATAGGGACCCCCGTGCATGCTGATTCCTCCTTGTGAGCGATTCCTAGCCCACATCCGCCGAAGCACGAGGAGCCCCATCACATCTCCTCCATCTTGCTTTCGTTGTCCCATGACCAGAGGCCTCCATCTGGGGGTCAGCATGCTGGTCCCCCGGGGGGGCCGGGGTGGGAAAGGACGATTGCCAGGCTACCCAGTGAGGACCCAGGTTCACTGGCATGTGGAAGTCTAAAACCACTGGTCACCGTGGACCCATCGATGGTCCTTTTGTTCAATCCTGGTAGTGAGTGAAGGAACTTCTCTTCAGCAGCCAACTCGGCCAGCATGCCTGTGGCTGAGTCAACTGACCAATCACGTTCCAAACAAGCCTGAAAATGTGAAGAGCACAGCGCTGGTAGATCACCGTTGAGAAACATTTAAGGAAGTCATTCCCTGATGGTGGCTCAGCTGTGGACAGCGTTTCTGCGGGCCAGGAGCCGCCCGTATTCACATCGCAAATATCCTTCTTGTGCCAGACGCAGTCACAGGCTGTGTGGAAGCCTCTAGACTCTGGCTGTCCAGCTGTCGGGGCTTTCTCCCAAATGGAGATGGGACACAGGTGGTGGGGGCTTTGCTCTGTTTTCACAGGGGCTGATCCAGGGCAAACATGGCCATAAAAAGTATGTAGTTACTTTTGAGAATGAAACTTGTGCTTTCTCACGGTTCAGATATTTGGTCCTACAAACATTCAGAAACAGCGATAAAAGCGACAAAGGAATAGAAGCTGATAGTATGCCACAAACGTAGGCTCCCTCCGGGACACAGTCAATCTGCAGTTACCGATGGAGCCCTTGGCGTGAGTCCTAAAGACTGGAAAACACGTATTTTAGGGTTCCGCTCTCCCAAAGCCAAGGGACATTCTGTGGGAGGTATCAACCCCCAGACCTAGCGGTGCGTCTCTGGATGTCTGTGTCCAAAACCTAACAGGGATCTGGAAGCACACGCTTCTGAAGCTCCGTGGAAGCACGCGTGTTTTGGCCATCCACGTCTCCTGAGCTCGAGTTTCAGAAACGTACAAATGCCAGTAAGCGGTTCTCGTCTGCACTTCGTTCCCTAAAAGGAACACTCCCATGTCTCGGGTCTGGTTTCATGTTTTAGTGTCTGCAGGCTTCACGGGTCCCTTACCCCCGCTGTTGATGTTAGAATCTGGGCGGTGACATTTCTCTTGGCATTCACATCTCCAGGGATGGCAGTGCTTTCTAACGACCCACATCCTGCAATCTCTCCGTGTGGGTGAGTGGTAGGTGAGCATGGTGGGGCGTTTAGAGACACAAAAATGAGCAAATCTGAGGCTAAGGAAATGATAAACTCATAAAACAAGAAGACAGGAACAGACACAGCTCTGATAAAAGGCGGGAAGGAGAACCACGTGTGAGCATCTCTGTCTCGGGACTGCACGTGTCACCTGCCCCTGGGGAAGCTCCACCCCTCCACGGGGGCACCACAGCCCACTGCTTCTCTCTGGCCAGCGGCCAGCCTCTTACAGCATGCATTTTCCTTGTCCGCCAGATCACTCAGTAGTGCACACATGTGCTGCTCTTTCTCCTATGTTTAAAACAACTTCTCTCCATCTTGACTTCCTTAGGCAGCAAACTCCCCCAAGGAACGGACCTGGCAGCCCTTCCTATGCCTTCCCTCCAGTCTCCGCTGATCCCGGGAGCAAGGAGGCTCCGTCCGTCCTGTCTGGTGGAACAGGTCCTGTTCGGGACACAGCCCACTCCCTCCGCCCTCCTGACACTCTTTTACAGGCACACCTCGGGGATGCTGTGGGTTCAGTTCCAGACCGTGGCAATGAAGGGAGGACCGCGATAAAGTGAGTCCTATGAATCCGTGGCTTCCCCAGTATGAGAGAGCTATGCTCGCACTAAACCATATCTCTTAAGGGTGTAATAGCATTTTGTCTAAAAAAAACCAAGGCACATACTTGATTAAAAAATACTTTGTTGCTCAAAAACGCTAACTGCTCATCACCCACACACATAAAATAATGACAATGTTGGAAATATTGAGAGAATTACCGAAATGTGATGCAGAGACAGGAAGTGAGGAAATGTTGGAAAAATGGCGCTGATAGACTTGCTGGTCACAGGGAGGCCACCGACTTCAATTTGTAAAACACACACACACACACACACACACACACACACACACAAGCAAGCACAGCACAACGACAAGAGTTGTGCCTGCTTTCAGCTGGCTCTCTGAGGCCACACCTGCCCGACTCTCTGCCGCAGAGACCATCCCCTCTCAAGACTCCCTGCTGGCGTGTCCTTTCCTCCTGGCCTCTGAATGCCCGGGCCCCTTGATGCTGGTGTCCAATCTCAGAGCCTTAACTGTTCTCCACCCACGGGCCACCCTCACATGTGCGTCCAGCCCAGCCCACAGCCCCGGGCTCCAGACTTACAGCCCTGCTGCCTTCTCAACCACTCTCCCTGGATTCCCAGCAAACCTCTCACACTTAAATCCAACATGCTTTCCCGATCCGCCCCACAGTCTGAATTCTCTCCCAGGAGCCAGGATTGACCCTTCCTGAGTGGTGGTAAGAGTTTACAAAGTTTGAGACCTCCTATTTCTGGCAGTACGGAAGAGTCTGCATGATATGCCACAGTCAGTAAACACATGAGAATAAAGCACCTCCAGGGGGGGAGACGAGGGTCGTTTTGGTGTGAGTCGATCAGCAGCTGATGCTGACGGTGTTATGTCCAGTGTACGAAGGTGCATACAGAATTTCCACAGAACAACCACCTACCCAGTCATCACCGAGCCACGTGTGCTAGGGAAAGGATGACTCTTCACGCCTCTTATTTAATCCTCACTAAATGCTGCAACATGGGATGGAATGATTATCATTCCCATTGTTTTATATCTTGGTAGTTTGGCCAAAGAGAGTTACTTGCCTGACATCTCACAACCCAAACCCAGGCTGGCCAGCTCCTGAGTCACCACGTTCCAGGCCTGCGGTAGGGGGGTTGGCACGGGAAAAACAAAATAAAACAACAACAACAACAAAAAGAACAAAAAACCAAAAACCCAAAACCAAAAAAAGAACAGAGAAGGAAATATTTTGAGATCCAAATTTCTCAGTAATTATACTCAGTGTAAAAGCACAAACCTCATTAATAGGCCTGCAAGTACTTTGCCCTTGAACGTGAACCCTCCCATCTCCGCCCCACAGCACTCATGGGCTCAAGGAACTTCCAGTGTCAGTTCTGACACATAGGAACATGGAAAAAAACCTAGAATCATGGAAATCACTCTCTCTTTCCATTCCAAAATCTCTTTCTCTTTTTTTTCCTTTAGTTTTCTTACATTTTAATTTTCTCTCTGGGTAACATTTAATTGCTACAAAGTTCACTGTGAAACTTATGTAACAGTGAAAGTCAGTGTTTCATGGTCTGGGCAAGTCTTAGAGGGAGAGAGGATCTCTTCCTAGAAATGAGGGAAAGCAGTCCTTCCAAGGTAAGTAGAAAGAACCCTATGCAAGCATCGGCCTCCATTTAATGCATGTGTGTTTAACAAAATATGACCCGCATCAAAAGGTTACCTTCGCATCACTGTCACCGAAACCTAGATTCTCTCCCTCTCTGAGCTCCTCCTGTGCACAAGGAGTTACAAAGGACAGAGGAACTTCGCACAGCATCACGCAAAGCCTCCCCGCCATCATTAACGTGGATTATATTACACAGAAATGTCATGCAGATTTTGAGTAGCACATCCCCACGTTCTCCTACCTTCAAGAATAGAGTAAGGAAACATTTCCTGCGTGGTTGTTACAATGTTTATTATGTCTGCACACCTTACAAAAGATCAAGGGCAAAAACAATTTTATGGCTAATATTTGAAAGATAGATTTTGATCCAGCAAGAGAAACAGCGATTTTAATGCGCCTTCTCGCCCCGCCTCTCTTCCGGTTTTTCTCCCTCTCTCTCCTGTAATGTAAATGGCTCAATATTTACATGCATGTCACTACTTAATAGAGAAGCTACTGGAAGTGCCCACAGCTATAATCAGAGAATGATTTAAAACTTTTACTTTTTATAGTTCCTATCGATCAGGTTTTGTATCTGTGATAAGTGTTTGGGTGTCTTCTGCTCAGGAGGGGACACCTCGAGTCAAACTGATTGTTTAGCAGTGGTGATAACAGGATATTGTTATTAATGGACAGGCAGCTTGTTTACTAGAAGCAGCAGTCTTGTGGAAGGAGCTGCATGTTTTACATCCTTCCCTTGATGCTCTTGCCCAAGAAATGGCTTTAAAGAAGAGCCCTCTGAGGCTGGGGTTTTAAATCACGACCCCTGGGCCCCGGACTGAGTGCTGGCTGCTGGTCACCCAGGCAGTGACCTGATCCGGGATGAAGAGGAGGCGGCGAAACCACTGGATGGATTGTCACCCTCCACGGGCCTCAGCTTGGCCAAGTGGCTAAGGAATGGCAGTCATTGGCAGTTCATCCCATCAGTTTTCTTTTTTACATTTTATTTATTTTTTGAGAGACAGAGAGAGACAGAGTGTGAACAGGGGAGGGCCAGAGAGAGAAAGAGACACAGAGGCAGGCTCCAGGCTCTGAGCTGTCAGCACAGAGCCCGAGGTGGGGCTTGAACCCACGAACCATGAGATAATGACCTGAGCCGAAGTCAGACACTCAACCAACTGAGCCACCCAGGCGTGCCCATCAGTTTTCTCTTTAAAGTATATATATTTATTTTTGAGACAGAGAAGGAGAGACTGCATGCAAACTGGGGAGAGGTGGGGCGAGAGGTTAAGAGAGAATCCCAAGAAGGTACTGTGCTGACAGTGCAGAGCCCAACACGGGGCTCAATCTGATGAACCAGGAGATCATGACCTGAGCCAAATTCAAGAGTCAGACACTTAACTGACTGACCCGCTCAGGTGCCCCGCCATTGACTGTTTTTCATGAAAGCAATAGTCCCTGGGCAGCCATCCTACGAATACAGAAAACTGATTCTGCTCTCAGGAAGGAGTTTCTGGACCTGTACCATCTCATACAACACCTCTGTACTAGGGTGTGAGGAAATGACTCTTCTTTGACTTTGTTTTCTTTTTATACTAACCCGATTCCATGAGGCTCTAAAGAACTGAGGATCTTCAGAGAAAGCACTCTCTGCACTCTCCAACCATCATTTCCTTTAGAACACGAGCAGCAACCCTGGGATGGAAAGGGCACAGGAGCCTGGAGGGGAAGGTCGGGAGACGCTCAGAGTCAGCGGGCTCACAGCTAAGGCCAATCTTGGGTCCCACGTTTCTGGAGGAGCACTTGTGCTGCCCGAATCTATGTCCCACTACTACGTGGTTGGCGCTGCAAAACGTGCTTTTCAGCACTCTTACCCTGTTTTTGAAGTACTCAATCTAACTTCCTTCTTCCTCACTTGGTGCAAACAGTCAAAGACCAACCTTTAGACTTAGGGTAGCAAGAGTGGTCATTTGACAGCAGGCTTGTTTTAAAATGTAAAGTGAGGGATTTAAAAATTCAGATGTGGTGAGACACAGAGACACAGAATGACTGTCACGAAGGCACAAGTTTTCATCTTCCACCTAAGAAGTAAGAGCCATGGATGCCTTGTAAGTCCATGGGGGAAGCACCGGGGTCAGCCGGAAGCAGAGGGAATGAGACACAAAACATGGATGGGAGTCTTTCTTGTGGTTTCCATGGGAAAGACCAGGCAAGGCAGGGCAGGCAGGCTGAGGACTAGCTAGTTTGAGTAACGCCAGCAGGCTTGGGGACTGTCCCTAGTTGTCCAGTACCCGGAGCCGGAGTGATTACAGCAGGTGGACAGTGGCCTGGGGGATGACGACCAACGGGGGATGTGGTTGGGTGAGGGCCTTGGACGGGCGGGTGTCTATGTGAAGGTGAACCAGCCGGCAAGTGCTTTACTATCTCTCTGAACTGGCTGGCCTTGAGGGGACAGTCTCTCCAGGAACAGCAAGGCCCCAGATGTCACATCAGAAAATACAAAAAATAAAAAGGAATGATTAATACGTGCCTCATTTGTGGTGGGCATTGCTCTAGAGACTGTAGATCTATTACCGCTGTGCCCGCACACCCAGGGACAGGACAGTAAAGGGTGGGTGAGGAGGACCATCTGTACACGTGGGTGCACGTGCACCTGTGTGTACACATATCCCTGCAGATGGGGGAAGGTTACATCGTATCCCGGAGGAAGTGAAAACACTGCTTGGATACCACTCTAGTGGAAAGCAGAGACTTAGCCACATACATACCACTCGCAAAAAGCAGAAGTTGCCTTTGATGAAGAGGAGACAAAAGAAGTAAAAAGGCAACTGTGCGGCTGTGTGGCATCCAACACCCCAGAGGGAGAGGCAACGAGAGTCGTTTCTGAGGGTGGGGTTTTGATGCTGCCGCTACTGAGGCCTATTAACATTTATCGGGGCGCCTGGGTGGCTCAGTCGGTTAAGCGTCTGACTTTAGCTCAGGTCATAATCTCACAGTTCGTGGGTTCGAGCCCCGCGTCGGGCTCTGTGCTGACAGCTAGCTTGGAGCCTGGAGCCTGCTTCAGATTGTGTGTCTCCCTCTCTCTCTCTGCCCCTCCCCACTCGCTCTCCCTCTCTAACTCTCTCAAATATAAATAAACAATTTTTTAAAATATTTATTGACAGTTGTCAGCAAAGAACAAGGCATAAACATAGATGAACAGGGGTCAGGCAAGGTTTCACTTCTCCCACACCGCGTAGTGTGTCATTGACAGTGAGCTAAAATAAGCAGAGAGCAGATTCCTAGGAGAATGAGTTTAGAGATTTGGGCGGTTACCACTTTTTCGCTGTCATGAATAATGCACAGTGCTGCCACGGACATTTATGGACAGTTTTTTTGTGTGGACATATGTTTTCATTTCTTTTGGGGTAGCTACCTAAAAATAGAATTGCTGGTTCATATGGTAACTCTATGTTTAATCTTTTGAGGAATTGCCAGACTGTTTTCCAGAGCAGTGTCCTCATTTTACAATCCCATCACCAGCGTCTGAGTTCAATCTATCCACATTTTCAACATTTATATTCTGTCTTTACGATGCTAGTCATCCGAGTGACTGTGAAGTGATTTCTCATTGTGGCTTTGATTTGCATTTCCCGGACTGCTAATGACAAGCACCTTTTTTATGTGTATTTTGACCATCTGTATATCTTCTTTGGGGAAGCGGGTATTGCGATCCCTTAACTCTTTCTTTTTTTATTACTAAGTTATAAGAATTCCTTGTATAGCCTACATACCTGTTCTTTCTCAGGTATATGGTTTGAAAATATTCTCTCTCATTCTGTGAGCTTTGGTCCCATTTTCTTGATGCTGTCCTTTGAGCCACACAAGATTTCAATTTTGGTGAAGTCTGATTTATCGGTTTGTTCTATTGCACTTCTTCCAATATCATCCCAAAGAAATCAAGCTGAATACAAAATCACGAGAGTTGATGGCTACATCTTTTATAAAACTTCTATAGTTTTAGTATTGACATTTAAATCTCGGAACTATTCTGAGTTAATATTTATACAGCGTGAGGTAGAGATACAGCTGTAATCTTTTGCATATGGATTTCCATTTGTTACAGCACAATTTATTGATGGCAGGATTCTTCCCTCATTGAAGTATCTTGGCAAACCCACATCAAAAGTCAATTTGATCAGTGTGCTGGTTTATTCGTGGGGTTTCGAATTGATGTATATTTCTATACTGAGACCAGCAACACACTTTCTTGATTACTCTATTTTTGCAGGAAATTTTGAAATCAGGAAGAATCGTCTTTGAATTTGTTTTTCTTTTTCAGGATTGTTTTGGCTGTTTCGCATCACTTGTATTTCTATATGAAATTTAGGACAGCAAAGGGAAAAAAAAGGAAATTTAGGACAGCATTCTTGATTTCTACTTATTCTTCCCCTTTTGTGTGCTATTATTGCACACAATTAATGCTATTACAGTGTGCTTTACACATCTGATCTACATATGTCATACCCTCAATATCTTCGTATATTTATTAATGTATACAATTCTATGTCTTTTAAAGAAACTTAGAAAAGAAAATGTATAGACCTATACAGTTGTTATGTTTAACTTAACATGAGTTTCTTAGTTGAAAGTATTCTTGGGGCACCTGGGTGGCTCAGTCGGTCAAGCATCTGACTTCAGCTCAGGTCAGATCTCACGTTCGTGGGTTCCAGCCCCGCATCAGGTGCTGTGCTGACAGCTCAGAGCCTGGAGGCTGCTTCGGATTCTGTGTCTCCCTCTCTCTCTGCCCCTCCCCCTCTCATACTCTATCTCTCTCTGTATCAAAAATAAATAAAACATTAAAAAAATTAAAAAAAGAAAAAGAAAAAGAAAGTATTCTTTTCTCTCTGGACGTTGAATCCACCATCCCACTGCTTTGTGGCCTCCATTGTTTCGTATGAGAAGTCGGCTGTAAACCTCATTAAAATTCTCCCATACGTGAGGGGACATTTTTCTCTTTCTGCTTCCAAGATATTCTCTTTGTGATTGGATTTCCATATTTTTACGGCAAGGGGTCATGGTGTGGATCTTTTTGCATTTATCCTACTTGAATTTTTAAATTCTTGGATTCACTGAATTTGGCCAAATGATCTTTATTATTTCTTTAAAAATTTTCCTTCTCTTCTCTGCCTTCCCCTCTGGACTCCCAATAGGCTAATGTTGGTGCATGTAACGGTATCCTACATTTCCCTGAAGCCATGTTCATCTTTCTCCATTCGTGGTCTCTCTGTCATCAGTTTGCATGTTTATCCACGGGTGTCTATGGCAAGTTTACAGACTCTTTCTTCTAACAGCTCTAATCAACCGTTCATCCACTTTAGTCATACTTCATTTCAGTTACTGCACTTTTCATTCTAGAATTTCCATTGGCTATTTTTGTAATTTTTATCACTGTAATATTATTCTCTCTTTGAGGAGACATGGCCACCACATATTTTTCTACTTGTTTAGCATGAATTCCTTTAATATTTTGAGCAATATTTATTGTAGCTGCTTCAAATCTTTGTCTTCTAAGTGCCAGGAACATAGTGATAACCCAAATTTTCAAATTCCATCCTACGTTGATGCTTATTTACTATTGATTGGTAATGACCAGGCGTCATCAACCTATGGTCTCTGGGCTACATCCTATCTCCCACTTATCTGGGCATAACCCATAATTCTGGAAAGGTGTTTACGTTTCTAAATGCAAAGTGTGTGTGTGTGTGTGTGTGTAACAATATGCCTTCGGATAGGAACACTGGCTTGATTTTGCCTCTTGGCCTGCAAACCCTAACTGTTCAGTCCTTTACAGAAGTTTGCTTATTTCTGTCATGACAAAAAGCAAAAGAGAAAAATAAGAACAGAAAGGAGAGGAAGAGAGTGGTGTGGTGAATTGGTAAGTACTGGGAATACAGAACCACAACTGGGCTGTGTTATCAGGCAGCACAGTCACAGGTGACTACCAGGGGCTGGCACTGTGGTAGAGACTAAGGGAAGCAAGGCCAGGAGCAAAGGAAACAGTGGGTGTCAGGGCCATTTTGCAAAATGCACCCAAACTTTTTGAGGAGAAGTAGAAGGGCCTTATGTTCCTAATGTGAGGCAGGGAGGTGGGGAGGGGAGTGTCAGGATACAAAGTTGGAGACTCAGGCCAGTTTACTTGGGGCCACACAGATCAGGGTAAGGGCTTTACATTCTGTTGCCTGGGGTTAAGATGATGAGTAAATGCCGTCTGATAGACTATTTTTTAAGGCTCAATGTGGTTGCTGTGTGGTGAACAGACTGTGGGCAGGTAGGGTGTGAGCAAGGACAACTTAGATGTCGCTGCCGTCCACGGGGAAGGACGATGGTGTGGGCGAGAGCAGTAAGGGAAGGTGGGGCGTCCTTGGCTCGGGGTGTACTTAAAGACTGAGCCAGTACCTTTAGCTGATGGTGCTGAAAGATATGAGGAGACGGAGTAAAAGCAGAGTCCAGCTTGAGCAACTGGGTGAATGGTTTGTCATTTACTGAGAGAGAAACAGGAGAAAAGTAGGCTTCAGGGGAATCAGAGGTCCTGTTTTAGCCATGTTATGTTTGAGATGCTCTTTAAACATTCCAGTGAAAACAAGGGTTCGGTAGTTAGGCCTTGAGTCTGGATTTCAGGGGAGAGGTCAGAGCTGTAGCTCTTCAGTGTATGGAGGGCTTCAAAGCCCCAAGAAAGCATGAGAATCCCAGGGAGCAACAGAGAATGGCCTAGAGACAAAAGACTGGGCACACACAAGTGTTTAGAGGTGTTGACAGGCAAGACTTCCTGCAAAGTCCTCACACCGAAGCATCAGACATTATACTTCAGCATATAAATGTGTACAACAGTATGTAGTTGAGTACAAGCTACGCGTAGATCCCTCGGATTGTCAGAATGTGCTACATTGCCCATGCCGGATGAAGCCCACAGAGATTACAACTACACTTCTCTTGGCTGACCAGGCATCCAGAAAGAAACACAGGGTCCAGAGAACTCAACATCCCATGCTTTATCCTCTAGGACATCAGAAGGTAAACAAAGGAAATAATTTTTGTATCAATGTTTCATTCCACGTCCACACAAAAACATTTTACTCAACTTTTACCCTAAGGAGGCACAAAACAGGAAAATACTAATGTTGCTTCAATGTTATCATCATGTCTGATACGAGGCCAAAGGAAGGGCTTTAGTA
The DNA here is from genome assembly GCA_004023785.1 of Mungos mungo. Taxonomy (NCBI): domain Eukaryota; kingdom Metazoa; phylum Chordata; class Mammalia; order Carnivora; family Herpestidae; genus Mungos; species Mungos mungo. Next base: position 59,993 of record PISW01002910.1, on the reverse strand, counting down.
GGAGGGCATCTCTAAACATTAAGTGGATCCTCCTTGCATGACACCGACGACAGAAAGACAAAAGCATTTTCTTAGCCAGAGAAGTAAGTTATCACAGATCGCTTGAATTTAGTCGACTGGTTTTATGCCCAGTAAATTCTAGCTGCATATCTTTGGAACCACCATTTTTTTTGCTTTAGCCATTGCTATGAGTGAAAGACCTTTATCCAATTCCACCATTTTCCAGAACCTGACAGGAAATCATTTTGCTTACAATGGCAGCAATGGCTCTCTTCACAAATGTAAAATAATACTTTCTTTGCACATCAAAGTTCTCTCAGGTGATGCAAATGGTTTTAATTCATTTATCTGTAACTAAAGTTTTCTGAGTTTTATGACTTGGTACTAGTTTATTTTACATACTGCTATATATTTCCGTCCTCGTACGCCCAATTTTCTGTCCATCGGCGCTTTACTTACCAAAGATTTTCTTAAATTATTAAGAGACACTGTTTTGTTTTGTTTCTTTCTATCGCTAGGACATGCCTTCTTGGGTGCTTATTACCCGAAACCACTAGAATGAAGACTATTGATGCCTTTGGGCCACCGACCAATACTATTCGTGGTAGGATATATTTCTAAGCTAAATGCCAGTGCAGCACTTTTCTGTACTACTCACATAAAAAAGTGTTTTACCCCGATGCTTTGCTCTGAAGAGTTTCTTATAATGAGTATGCATGAATATTTGCAATTCATGAAAATAATTAGGGAGAAGAGAAGCGATGTGCCATGAGAAACGAGCACCATGCCCACAGGCTAGAAACCAATGTCAACAGAAAGGAAGGACTGAAAGCTTCTTGGAAAGACCTCAAAATCACAGCCAGAATTTCAGGGGCAGTAAAAAGAAAAAAAATGAAGGCCAGTCATAGAGTTTTTCTTAAAGGTTTGGTGAGAGATTAAAAATAATATTAGAAAAACGTGGAAATCATGGAACATGGGGCTGACAGGAAATCTATTGAGGACCAGAACCCTCATTTTCCTTGTGAGGAAACTGCAGCCTCAAGCTCTGAAATCACCCTCAGTGTTGTGTCTTCCCCCTGGGCTCCTCAGAAAAAGGAGAAGGAAGGCAGAGGGTCTGATTATTTGTCCCTTTGCTTTGAATTTCGAGTCTGAAAATATTTTGATGCAGTGAGGAAAAAAGGACATCAGGAAACATCAAAAGTCAAGGACAGTTTGATCTGCACTCATTAGGAAACTTGATTCTCTGGAGGTCTTCAAATACTTCCCAAATTTTGCAGAGAGCGAAGAGAAGGGAAGGAGGCGGCCAGATGTCCAGTAACACTCTAGCTGGCTTTACTTTCCTATACTTGTTATTTCCTTAAATGTTAAGAAGTATCTTTAAAAGCACTGCCAATTTCCAAAAGTTTATATTGGGGCTACCTGTATAACCTCTAAGGCATTTCTGAGTGTTCACACAATAGACAAATCTCTGGGCAAAATGACCAATTCAGAACCCAGGAGGCTGTGAGGTTCAGTGTCCACACAATTTCTGTGCCGTGGCTAAGGGCTCATGTGTGTGCTTGGTGTGTGTGGAAGCCAGTCCAAATCTCTGACACATAGGGGTGCCTGGGTGGCTCGGTCGGTTAGGTGTCCGGCTTCAGTTCAGATCACTATTTCACGGTTTGTGGTTCAAGCCCGCGTCGAGTTCTGTGCTGACAGCTAGCTCAGAGCCTAGAGCCTGCTTTGGATTCTGTGTCTCCCTCTCTCTCCTACCCTCTCCTGCTCACACTATCTCCCTCTGTCTCTCAAAAATAAATAAAAAAAAAACATTAACAAATCTCTGACGTATATACTCCGTCCCCGTAACAACCCTATGGGGCAGATTTGACCACTGCTCAGATTTTACAGACCAGGAAACCAAGGAACTGAGAAGTAGAAAAATCAACCAACGCTCCCACCAACCAATCAGTTAAAACGAAAAATACCTGTACCGGGTTGGATACACAATCAGACAGAATTCCATTACGTTAGAAGTTGAAGGGCACATTCATACATTTCGAAGGACAGAGCAGTCTGCCCAGGGAGGGGATTCTGGTTCGAATGAAGGTCCCAACCTTTCCTGACTATACCCAACGTTCCTCCAGCAACATTTTGCAGGGGGAGCGCTGCAGACAAAAAGCATCAGGAGGAGGACTCTGGGATGCTGGAGGGGGACACAAGTGCTCCCCAAAGCAAATAATTCCCAAAGACAACCTCTCCGTGTGTCTTGCCTTCTGGAAGCTGGATGACACTGTCTATCGGTATAAGCTTTCGCTGTAGCTTCAGGAATACCTTGCCCTCTGTATTTCTGATGATAACATGACAGTATGCAACGGTTCTATGGAATGTGGTATTTATGAAATTCACAAAGAACCCATTCCCTCCGACGAAAGATGGTGTACAAATGCAAATAGCAATAACGCTGAAATGTATAATGTGCTTCAGGGAGTTCTGACTTTCACAGCTTAAATGTAATATGCACTGTGTACCTGGTCCTTAAATTAAGATTTTATTGTACATGGGTGGAAGGAAAACATGAAGGACTTGGTACTAAACCAGAGGATTAGATGGCTGGTCACTTGTACACTTACACAAGTGATGTCTTTTCCTCTTTACGCTGAATTCTGAATTACCATTAAAGGAGAGTTTTTCAAACTTAACATATGATGCACTTGAATGAATAATCTAATTCTCCCCTTTAATGTCGTTTGAAATTAAAAATATGCACTATGACTGAAAGCAAAGGGATAAACCATTTCTTTTTTTTAATGTTCATCTCTAAAAGTAATCCGTTCTAGACAATAAAGGATTCATCAATCAAAATACTCCCAAGCTGAAATCATCTGATTTTTAAAATATTAGAGTTTTGTTCTTCTTGCTGCTCTAATTAACAATTCTATTTTTACATCAGGCAACTATAATTAGTCTTCTATCTCAAACTTTACCAGCTTCTCGGCTCACAACGTTTCTCTTACTCCCCAACTTTTTCTCTCTTTGTTTGAATTCACTTTTGTGCATTTTCCTGGAGGAAATCCTAAAATAGCCATACCGCAGCACAGGTGTGGGGCGGCATTTTCTGAGTGCACACGGGCCCGGAAGTCTTTTCTTTAACCTCACTGGTGAATGGTGATTTGACTCAGTGTAGAAATCAAGGTGCAAAAGACTTTTCTTAAGCATTTTTAAGATTGTGCTCTACTGTTTTTTAAACTTCTGGTGTCACTGATGAGAGAGAACAATTCAATGCTTATCCCATTGCACTTAACTTATGGTGTTTTATTTATTTTTTCCATTCTAGAAGCTTTTAGGGTTTCTCTCCTCATCCTTAGTACTAAACTGTCAGCAGCGCAAGAAGGAGTCCATGTGGCTATGTGGAGTGCCTGTTGAATAAAGAAAGCTTCACGCTCATAACTCGAGTGTCTTACCAATTCCTCATATAAAGAAATGTCTCTAAATCATGACTTGAGATTGCTTCTTCGCCTTTTGGCTGAGATCAAGTGTAAATCATGACTGAGAGCAGATGAGGATGGAGATGTTACTGGAAAGAAGGTAGGGACGTGATCCGTTCGCTGGTAACCAGGTAAGGCAAGAGAGCCCCCTCCTTCCCAAAGCTCTTACAAAACTTGACCCCACTGGGATGGCCTCTGATGCTTCCCGTTTTCAATGCTTCCTTCTTCGCTGTCTGTTGGCAGAAAAAGTTGACTTGGAGGTTCCTTCTTTCCCAAGGACTCTGAAGAGGCAGATGCTGGCTGTGTCTCTCTTAAAAATCTCCCAGTGAGGCTCGCGCATCTAGTGAGCCTCAGACGTTCTGCTGCTCCGAGAGACGCGTCAGCCACTCTCTGGGCACTCTCTTTTTTTTTCTTTTTAATTTTTTTAATGTTTATTTATTTTTGAGAGAGACACAGAGTATGAAAAGGGGAGGGGCAGAGAGAGGGAGACACAGAATCTGAAGCAGGCTCCAGGCTCCGAGCTGTCAGCACAGAGCCCAACGCGGGGCTCAAACTCCTGAACCGTAAGATTATGACCTTTGCCTAAGTGGACACTTAACTGACTGAGCCAACCAGGCTCCCCTTTTATTAAGAAAAAAAAAATTTATGTTTATTTATTTTTGAGAGAGTGTGTGCAGGGGAGGGGCAGAGAGAGGGAGACAGGGAATGTGTCTGGGCACTCTCTTTAGGCCACTGGAACTCAGGATGTATATATATATCTATATATATCTGTGTATATATACTTATACATATATGTGTGTGTATTCTAAATATAAATATATTAAATTACATTAATATATATTTATACTTATATTTATATATTATATATATTTATACATTAAATTTAATAAATATATTAAATTCAATACAAATAAATATTTTACATAAACTAAATATATCTTTATAAGTATGTTTAATATTTAAATGTACTTTATGTTTCAATATACATATTGGGTGAGTGCACACACATACACGTATATATATTTAGTGAGCACATGCCCCTTGAGTGATAATAAAAAGGCATAACATCCCGACCACTCTACTGAGGTAGGTGATGTCATTGCTGCCTTGCTTTGGTTGGAATGTCTGCGTCCCCCACCGGTCTTCTTGTATCAAAATCCCAGCCATGATGTGATGGAATTAGGAGGGGAGGTCGTTGAGAGGTGACTTAACCACGCTGCACCTGCTCTTGAACTTCCAGCCTCCAGAACGGTGAACAACACATTTCTGTTATTTACAACCTCTCGGGTCATGGCATTTTGTTTCAGCTACCTGAATGGACTAAGACAATCATTTTACAGATGAGGAAACAGAGAGCCAGACAGGTTACATAATTTTTTCAAAGTCACCCAAGTATCACCCAAGTGTCAAAGGATTCGGAGCGAAACGATGAAGGACCAAAGCCACGTGTAACACACACACACTGCTCCCTCTCAGCGAACGGTTCAGAGAGCCCCTGTGAAGAGCAGGCCACCACTAACCGGGCCACCTCTGTCCCAGCAGTGCCGTGAGAGGCGTAACAAGATACCAAGGCTCGGCGTGAATCTGATGAGGACATGATACAGCGACAACATTACCTAAGCAGGCGGCAGTGGCAATGCCAACGTAAACTACACAACCGAGCACGTGCTATGGGGGACACCAGGGAGAACACAGAGAGAGGGAGGTAGAGTTGGGTGGGGGGCTCACTAACAGAACTAGTGTCAGGGAGGCTGACAGAAGAGTGGGTTGGGAAAGGTAGGTTTAGACACGGACTCTGTGGTGTTAATGAAAAATGAGTCTGGAACTCAAGAAGACATGGAGGGTGGAGTTCGTGCACTGGGAGCCATCAGATGATTCAAAGTGTGTGATGGGCTAAGAGCCGACCAACACAAACAGGAGAAAAGGTGTCTTCGTGCAGCACCCAAAGAACATGTGTGTGTGTGGTGGTAGGAACAGAAAGAGTGTCCATCAGAGTGGAACGAGCTGGAGAACCTGGATGGTACCAGGTGACGGGAACCAAGAAGAAAAGTTTATGTTTTTCCCTCCAAGAATATTTTTCCCTAGGAGACAAAAAAGTGAACGGCAAAAGGAAACATGGCAGAAATCTAGGAGGGAAATGTCTTTAAATTTAGCAAGTGTTTGCTGTAGAACAGTGAGGTTTTTTTTTAATGTTTTTATTTATTTTTGAGAGAGAGAGAGAGAGAGAGAGAGAGAGATAGACATACAGACAGACAGCATGAGCAAGAGAGGGTCAGAGAGAGAAGGAGTCACAGGATCTGAAGACAGGCTCCAGGCTCTGAGCTAGCAGTCAGCACAGAGCCTGACGTGGGGCTTGAACCCACGAACCGTGAGATCATGACCTGAGCTGAAGTCGGACGCTTAACCAACTGAGCCTCCCAGGCAGCCCTGAACAGTGAATTTTGATGGCAGCTGAGTGGTAAGGTTCAGAAGTAGGGAAGAAGAAAAGAGAAACAAGAGTAGTTGCTATGTTTTCAAGAAGATCAGAAGCAAGAAGCAACACTCATTGTGAGAAGGACAAGAAAAGATAACATTTTTCTTAGGTTATTTTTTACTTTTAAAATAAGAGAAACTGGAGGGGCGCCTGGGTGGGTCAGTCAGTTGAGCATCTGACTTCAGCTCAGGTCATGGTCTCACAGTTGTAGATTTGAGCCCAACATCGGGCTCTGTGCTGACTGCTCCAAGCCTGGAGCTTTAGAGTCTGTCTGTCTGTCTGTCTGTCTCTCTCTCTCTCTGATCCTCCCCCCTCAAAAATAAATAAACATTAAAATCCATAAAAAGTAAGAGAAACTGGAATATTTATTAGCAAAAAAGAAATAGATAAGCATTATTGGGACCATTTAGATAAATAATAACTACAGGGCTAAAATGTTGGTGGATATTCTAAAATGCTTACAAGATATGTTAGAGATAGAATCAAAGAATAGAGAATAGACTGGTTCCTTAAAAATTATACTCAAAAGGAAAAGGAAAGGGGTTCCTGGGTGGCTCTGTCGGTTGAGCGTCCAGCTTCAGCTCAGGTCATAATCTCACTGTTCGTGGGTTCAAGCCCTGTGTCAGGCTCTATGCTGACAGCTAGCTCAGAGCCTGGAGCCTGCTTCAGATTCTGTGTCTCCCTCTCTCTCTGACCCTCCCCTGCTCACACTGTCTCTCTCTCTCCACAATAAATAAAAAAGTTAAAAAAAAGGAAAAGGAGATACAAAAAAGAATGACGTTGTAATAAAAAACATCAGACAACAACACTACATGTCAAGAAGCAGAATGAGAGACACTAGGGATATGGTATCATGATATCACAAGAAATGCAAAGAGTCTCCAATTTCTCTCTCTAAAAACCAGTGAGTTCAGATTTAAAACCAAATTCAAAATGACATGGCTTAAAAATGTTAAAGGAACCAGAGAAAGCTTTCTCAAATTATTTTTTGTTTATTTAATTATTTTAAAAAACCCAATACAACGGGTATCTCCTCTGAACACACGGCTGCCCGACAGAATGATGTCATGCAAGGCTTTGGAAGCTCCTGACACCAGCCGGTGTGAAAAATTAAAGGCAGGAAAACACGAAGTGTAGCTGGCTGGCGATTACGCATACGGGTTCAGGACGAACGCACTATTACGGTGGAGAGAAAATTTCCTGAGTGTCTGGATACAAGAAAAACATACATCCCAACAGTATCTCTGCAAACTGTTTATAATCACATAAAATTCTTATGGAAAAGAAGATAACTTCGTTATAAGAGCACAAGGCCTATAAACCTTTCAACATCAATTCATTAAAACTGTGTGGCAATTTTGCAGGGAAAACCCTAAAAGCTTTGCTGTTCGATTCAAGGGTATATTTTTGAAAACAGAGAAATTCAAAGTTTCCAAATGGGAAGGCGAAGGAATATATTTAGGAACATGAAAACAATATTCTCACAGTCTATGTAGGGAAATAAAATAGCCAAAAATAAAAAATTTCTAATTGAAAAACATATAACAAGAGGGTAGTAGTGACCTTGAAAGACAGAGGATGTAATTGAAAAATATATCAATTACAACCATGATGTTGGGGTATAGAGACAAGGTTCTGGAGAACATAGATTTGGCCTAAAACATGAATATACGATAAAGGAAACATCATAATGTAATAGAACACAAAAACGTAACTCAACAGCAAGGAAAAAAAACACTTTCACATCTCACATTATCATCATCTATGCTATTCTTTAATTTGAGGTGCTGATTAATTTATATTTTTATTTGCATATTTTCCAACTCCAAATTGAGTACAATCCGTTATAGACAGTTTCAGAGAACTGAAAATTGTGGGGCAGATGGAAAGGGCAGTCTGGCTTCCGCATGCCACAGAATCCGTTAGCCACACCCCTGGCAGATGATAACCATCCCCCCCAGCACCTACCACCCAGGAATGCAAGCAGTTCCCTGGGAGAGGGGGTGTGCAGGGAGCATCAGACCTAATGTCCTGCTTCGTAGGGCAGACGTGACACTGGAGACATGCATGGTAGCATCGATTTTCAAAGTCCTCATTCCTCTACTCCAGGGGCACTCCTAGGAGGAAAGGCTGAGCAGGGAGCAAGCACAGAATTTTCTCAGAAGCAACAGAAAAGCAAACTTCCCAAATCCATTCTTAGCTGGAGCACTGCATTAGCTATGGACTGAGAAACAAGGCAGCCGTCATTCTCTGTTCCACCAGCAAGGAAAGGCAGGAAGAGATGAAAGGCTTGAGGCCGTCAGTCTCTAGAGAAAATACCCACAAAATACCATAACGTTGGTTTCTCTATGTTTTTGCAAAATATGTTTGATTTTTGTCTTTCTAGGCTTCATGCTCATATTCATTTCCCAGTGAAATAAAAGTGTGGTGTCACCAAAAGCAAAAGACAGTAGCTATAAATGCTGATTTCCATGGGAAATGACAGGAACATTTTTCATGAAAGCATATAAAAAGCAAACTTATTTAAAAGCAAATTTTAACTTTTTTTCCATTATTCATCAGTGACTTTGAGAGATCTGTCAATTCTCTCTCCTGTGGAATTTGTCACATTTCATATTCATTTCTATCAGCGGATGAAGCACATTGCTCTCTAATGAAAGGATTTCCCTATGTTTTTCAATAAAGCATTCAAAATCCCACTCAGAACTTCTCAGAAAGCTCGCTCATTTGCAAGTGTCACAGCTTCGCGGCCCGAGTTCTGAGCGCTCCTTGATCTTCCAGCCCTTTTTAAAACCATAATCTGTGGTGGACACTGTCTGTGCGTCCTGACCCGCCCTGTAGAACACTCACTCCTAAATATCCCCCCCCAAGCAGTTTCCCCCCCAACTTGATTATAAAATTCACCAGCAAAGGTCTGAAATAATAATTATCTTAAGTGCTGTGCTCACTGATACCAAAATCTAACACTGTTCCAAAGATCCATTATCCCACAAACTGTCACCACATTGTATCCATGAGCAGAGCGTTTCATTAAAGGCTAGTTTAAATGCATGTTCTTCCACAGATCTGGATCAAGTTAATAGACTAGGGTGATTTCAAGCTTGTATTTTGTCTCTGACATAAAAATTGCGTTGTTCATAACACACACACCTTCTGTCTCTACACACTCCTTCCCGGAAGGCTATATTGATCACTTTCATGACAATGAGGCTAATGAAACCCAAGTTCATAAAAGTATTTCAGCCAAGACCACACTATTGACTTTGGGGAGAGGAATGTGGGCTTGGGGGATCAGGGAATGGCATGTTTTTGCTGTTTGTCTTTGTTACGTTTTTGAAGACCTAATGTGAATGACAATGTGACCTAAGTGAGCCACATAATGGGAAGATGTGTCTGATACTATCTGGGTTCATTCAAAGCAGTCATAGGACATGAAGTGCTCAGAGATGATCCTTGACCTGCAAAGAATTCAGAAGAGAGAGAGGGACAGAGAGTCATGAAGGCGAATGAAGAGGATGTAAGAATACTCTGGAGTCCAGAGTAGAATCCTATCAATCACAAGGAGTCCGATGTGTAAGAGAAGATGGTTTGGGGACCACTTATAAGAACAGTTAAACTAATTACTTCTGAGCACATGTATAATTAATAATTGCATTATGAAACCTGGAGAGGAGGGGAGAAGGAGAGAGAGAGAGAGAGAGAGAGAAAGAGGAAACGCTGTACCGATGTTTTTATCAGTTGTGTTTAAGAGTGCATGTTCTGGACTACTGCATGCAGGGAACTGTACCAGGTTCTAAGAATATAAAGAAAAATAATAAAATAATAGACAGCTCTTGCCACCAAAGAATTCACAGTCTAGTTTCACGATGGCAGGAATGGGCCCCAAGTAGGCCTCTCAGAGGGTTATTGATGATGCCTGGGAAACGCACCGAGTCACTGACTCTGGCAGTAAGCTCTCGGGCAGCTGCCCAGACACCTGCCTCACTTTGACCCCCCAGGGACGGGTCCACAGGCAAGGACACTGGGAGGAGGTCAGCCTAAGCCACCCACAAAGCTAGTCCATGCGATAGGCTGTTTCAAGGGCGTGTTTTATGTTTTGTCCTCCAATCATTGGAGCCTATCTTGGAGAGCGAGGGTCCACATACTAACTAAGCCTTGTCCAAGGGATGGTCAAGGCCTTCAGGGCTGAGATGCTGGGCGTGGCCTGCCAAGCCTCAGACTCCAGTGGATTAGTCTGACCTTATTCCACAGCCAATGACTAGACACTCTTATTCTAATTCTACACAGCCTGTTTAGAAGACCCAGGTCTTAATGCCTTAGAGGATCTGGCACACATGCAGCCAGAAAGGTGCCTAAAACAGGACTGGGGGAAACAAGAAAGCAGCAAGAAAATTCCATTGAGGCCAAAGCATTATTCACTGGACTCTCATCCTCTGGACAATCGTCATGTGCAGAATTCAGTGAACAGCAGGTACAAGGTCTCAGTGTGTCTGCTGTGGCTTCCACAGTTTGGACACAAGGAGGTGATCGGATCTGCCTCCCACTGCTCCCTGTTCTGGTTTTTCAATTCTTAACTATTCCACTGGTTGCTGATGAGTTTTCGCTTCAATTGAAATGCCTCGCTTTGCTTTTTCATTGTTAAAAGGAAGATTACACTTTCAGGAAAACTACCGGACATTGGGATGTTGAAGTCCTGGATGGTGATCCCTTCAGGACTATGGTGATAATGACACATTCATCGATACGTGATGTTTTTTTTCTAAGAGGATGAACTCTTTTTCTTTTAATGTTTCATTTTATGCTTTCATTTTATGCTTATGTTTCTAAAACATAGTTAACCTATGTTGAGGCCTGAAGTTTTGTCTTCATTGTCTTCCTTTTACCTACAGTTTTTCCAGCATTTTTGTTCCCTTTCATGGCTTCCATGTTGTTATTATTTGTCTATTAAATAACTCTTTTTCATTGTTTCTATTTGAGTGAAGACCCATCTAGTAGCTATTACCAGAATAGGAGTTCGGATACTCAATGGACTAGCACTGTGATTAGTTAGTAATTATTATGTAGGAACACAGTTGCCTTTCTGGGAAAAATCAACCATTCTGCCCTTCGCTTCCTGGGAATCAATGATTCAGAATAAAAGAAAGAAATTGAGAAAACTATATAATATAATACAGTTGAAACAATTAAAATGTTTTGGCAGAGATGCCATATAAGATACATAATACAACACTGGCTTCCATCTTGGGTAAAGAAAACCTTGCTCAGGAGCACCTGGGTGGCTTAGTAGGTTAAGTGTTTGACTTTGGCTTAGGTCATGATCTCACGGTTCGTGAGTTTGGGCCCTGCATCAGGCTCTGAGCCTAGAACCTGTCTTCAGATTCTGTGTCTCCCTCTCTCTCTGACCCTCCCCTGCTTGCGCTGTCTCTCTCTCTCAAAACTAAATAAAAAACAATTAAAAATTAAAAAAAAAAAAAGAAAGAAAACCTTGCTCAAACAAACTCCTTGGCTCTTTCTGGTTCCTCCTTACAGCTGCATATGTCAAAATAGCTGTTGATAGTCAATGCATGCCCTTCCTCCCCTTCTAGCTTCTCCTTACCTGAGCGCAGTCATTTCCATTCCTCTGTCCAGGCCAGTGGTAACCATGCTGCCAAGACTGGTGATCACTTCTTTGATACTCTCTTTCAGCACTTGGCTGAGTTGACTTCTGTTCCCCTAAACTTTCTCCCCTTACTTCTCTTGAACTGCATTCTCTGGATTTTCTCCTATAAGAGTGATCATTTTCAATAATTTTGGCTGAGCCCTCTCCTTCTGTTCTTTCTCTAACATTGGTGTGTTTTGAGGATTGGCCCTGGGTCACATTAATATCTTCTGATCATGTTCTCCCTAGCAAACCTCATTTAGTCTTTTTTCATATTGAATTTTTTGAGATACGGGGAGAAAGAGAGACTCAGAGCATGAGTGGGGGAGGGTCAGAGAGAGAGGGAGACACAGAATCTGAAACAGGATCCAGGCTCTGAGCTGTCAGCACAGAACCCAATGTGGGGCTCAAACCCATGAACCATGAGATCATGACCTGAGCCGAAGTCAGATGCTTAACCAACTGAGCCACCCAGGCACCCCTCATTTAGTCTTTTAAAGACTAATATAGGTTGGGGCATCTTGGTGGCTGAGTCGGTTAAGTGGTCTACTTCGGCTCAGGTCATGATCTCACAGTCTATAGGTTTGAGCCCCATATTGGGCTCTAGGCTCATAGCTCAGAGCCTGGGGCCTGCTTCAGATTCTGCCCTTCACTTCCTGTGTCTCCCCTTTTCTCTGCCCCTCTTCTGGTAACACTCTCAATAATAAATATTAAGCATTTTTTAAATAAAATAAAGACCAACATATGTTGATGACTTTCAAAGTTACATTTTAAGATCCATATCTCATGTAAAGCTTGGCAGCTCCCCTTGGACATATCATAGGCATCTCAAAATTAACTGTTCAACTCCACCCCTACCTCTGATCCATATTGTTCCCAAAGACTTTAACATCTAATAAGTAGCACACCAGTCATTATCTGCCTGCTCAAGTTCAAAGCTTATGAATCTTCCTTGATTATTTTATCTTTCTCTCTCATCCACCACCTAACGCAACAGTAATTCCTACTTGTTTAATTTCAAAACATGCCCTGCATCTGTCCACTGTGACTGAAGCTACTCTTACCTCTAGTCTGGACCACTCCCAAAACTTGTCCCTCTGCTAATGCTCTTTCCTCCTCTACCCCATTCTCCACCAGCAGTCAGAGAGATATTTTTAAGAATGTTACCAGTTCACCTCACTACCTCACTTAAACCTTTCAGTGCCTTCCCATTCAGTGTATAATAAAATCCCATGTCCTTGGCACACCTTGCAAGGCCAAGTGTGTAGTCTGTCTCCTGTCTCTGTCTCCAACTCTCTTCTCTTACCCACCTGTCCACCTGACCTTTATGTTCCTCAAACAGGACAATCTGGTTCCTACCTCAAGACCTCTGTAGGCCTGGCCCCTCTGTTTAGAGAATTTTCATCAAATTATCAGAGGGCTGAATCCTTCTCCAATACCATTTCAGTTCAAACGTCACCTCTCCAGAGAAGCCTCCCAGATGCCTGCTCCAAGGTGCCACTCTACCTTCTCCATTACACTTTCCCATGTTAACTTGTACCTTCTAATTATATTTATGCATTTAGTAAGTTATTATTTGTCTCCTTTCATTGGAGTTTAAGGACAAAGATAAAAGGGGCTGTAAGTCTCAGGTATTACTCTATTCCCTGGGGTTAATCCCTTGGTACATAACATATAATCACAGATAAAATTGTGAAGTAGATGTTTCAACAGATAGGAGAACCAGTGTCTTCCACAGTCTTCATAATCCTATACTCAATGGAAGTATATATGTAAAAGCTATTATTTTAACGTAACGGTTTATGCACAGCCTTATGTATGTATCATTACCCAAACGCTCCTCTGATTCCATTCCTGATCACATCATATAGTCGTACATACCTTCACATTTATGGAAAACATAGGTCTCTGAGAGGAATTTTCACATTTGGCAGCTTACATATATTAAATGGCTCCTAATATATAAGCAGATTAAAGGATTCTTCCAGAAAAGCCCTAGAACAAAATTTCCTAAAACTCTGAGCACACTGAGACAAACTAAAAAAATAAAAATCCAAAGAACAACACCTTTAGAAAACACAAATGCAAATAACAAAATCCAAAAACTCATAAGTCCTAATTGTTAATTTGGTATGAACATTCGTGGGTGCCTCAGTACAATAAGCACAGCACGAAGGCCACATGAGGTGTTTTGATCTATGACTGTGCTAATGGTAACAAATTATTAAACACACAGGTTCAGTAACTTTAACATTTTAAATCAGCCCCATGCTGATGGATATAAAGTGCCTTTCCATCTATTAACAGTTAAGTGGCCATCTGTGGTTTCATCTGCAGGAAGAAAAACATCATTGAAGACCTGACACTTTGCCTTTGATTTTGGAGTAGATGTACATTTTCTCCAAACGACAAACCCCAGAAGGATGGATAATGCAACCATAAGGACTGATTTTGGAATTCCTTTCTATTGCATTTATTTTACTCACATCAAGTGGTGTATAACTTTCTTGAGTCTTTCAACTAGATTATTCTTTGCCTATTATACAATCTTTTCAACATCAAAATATTGCATCCCAGGGTATAAAAAGTAGGCGGTCTCCCTGAAACACTAAAAATTCCCAGAGGCCCAAAATATCAAAACCAGATGCTCTCCTTAGGGTGCAACTTCTGTTTTCCGTGCTTCTTTTATATTATTAGCAAAGATTGGCTTGTGATAATCTGGAACACCTGTTTCCCAGGTGTTTCTCCAATACGGCAGGTCAGAAGCTTACTTTGCATAGATATTAGATGGGAGAGTTGCTCAGGTTTCTTACATAGAGGAAACTTCTGGAGAGTTACTTTACTGTTTAGCTTTTCTACCCTCATGATATAAATAGACACTTGCATGTACTTAATTCATTAAAAGTATCTCTGCTTAATTCACTGTTGTAACTCTATTTTAGATTTTTCTTCTCCTAAAGGGCAGAATGTCTAACTTGTTAAAGAATGAACAAATAGGGGGTGCCTGCGTGGCTCAGTTGGTTAAGCATCCGACTTCAGCTCAAGTCATGATCTCATGGTTCATGAGTTCAAGCCTCGCATTGGGCTCTGACAGCTCAGAGCCTGGGGCCTGCTTCGGATTCTGTGTCTCCCTCTCTCAGCCCCTCCCCTGCTCACACTCTGTCTCTCTCCCTCAAAATAAATAAACATTGCAAAAAAAGAATGAACAAATAGTCATTAGTGCTATTTTTGGGAGCTCCTGTTACTAATCTCCTGCAGTGGTAGTCTTCATCAGGCACGGGCATTTGAAGTGATTCCTATGAATCCCTCCTCCTTCCCCTTAGTCTTGCATCTGTAATTGTTGATTTCTCCTTAAATGAGCCAGAGTACACATTCATAACACAGCCTTCATTGAATCTTAGAAAATATGTACTGATTTCAACCATTTTAACTAAAGGACTTATCAGAAAATATTTCAGGCTTAACAATTTGAGGGCCATTTGATTTTTTTCCCCCCTGGAATTGATTTCCATTTCTCATTTAAAGGAACTTGGTAAAAGGATCATGGTGGAATGCAGCATCCTAGAGAATCTTGCCCCGGAATTTCTCAATAACGCATAAGAGCTGAGCTTCAAGAGAATTTAAATCATCAATATGATACAATATGGCAAACCATGAAAGCAACTCTTGCACTTCAATGTGATGATTCAAATGGCAAATGCTGTGAAGAGAGCCCTTTCAGGAAACCATAACTCTTCATTTTTTTCAACTTTCAAGCAAAAGTGTAGTCTTCTACATGATTCAATCTGTCACTAATGAGTGCTGAGAAGAAGAGGGTGATAAACATTTGTATGAGCTATGTCCTCTCCAGTGAGCGAGAGACAGCAAGGAGAAAATTATGTAATCTATCACTTAATAAAATGGAAGATAGTGGTGACCAGGAACAATATAAGCTATGACTTCACAGAAGGGACACCAAACAAAAGCTATACAAGGGATTATTTAATAAAAGAGAAAAAAAATAAACACACCAAAAACATATTCCCCCGGTGGGAGGAAAGTGTCATTAATAATCTTTGATGATGTAAAAGCCAGAGTGGGGCCTGTGTATCCCAACCAAATTGTCCAGAGTGTGATGCTGTGATTTTCTCATGTTCTGCTGTCTCTGTTGGATACACCAAAGGTCTTGGGTAACATTTATACTAAAATGTACTGCTTTAATTCTTCAGGAATGGCAGTGACAAAGTCTCGCTGGCTAGAACTCTTGTTGGGCTTTTTATGTCCAGTTTGGTTTCCTCAAGAAGCATGTATGTTTGACGTGGCTCAACTTGGACTCTGCCAAAAGCTCCTATTAAGATGAAGGAAACTGGGGGAAACAGTAAGCCCTGTAATCTGAGCAGTCAAAACGGCCTCATACCATGCATTCCACGGGTGAAAAGCAAACTTCTGAACTTGGCGAGATGGCGCTGGTGGAAAGAGTGTCTGGGGAAATTATCCACCGTTTATCCCGTCAGACAAAGCACAACATTTCTCTGTTCCATTTGTTGGCCTCGAGGAAGAATGAAGTGGACGGTAATTCTGGGGATGTCAGGGCCACATCAATCCTCCCTCCTGCCACCTCGCACTCAAAGACTCAGGGTAGCAGCTGACTCCTGTCGTTTAATATAAGTGCATCTGCATTATCAGAGTTCAGCGGCAAGACCACCTATTGACGGCTTTCTTAACAGGACAGCATTTTGGAGCCTGGGAAAGCTGTTTGTTAAATTGGGCAAGGGATCAAGTACAACCTCCGTTAGAGAATTTAAGAGAGCAGTTAAGAAATATGACCAGCCTCGCACTAAGATAACATAAACCTGGGGTGCCTGGGTGGCTCAGTCAGTAGAGCATCCAACTCTTGATTTCAGATCAGGTCATGATCTCACAGTTGGTGAGCCCTGCGCTGTGCGCCATGCTGATGGTGCGGAGCCTGCTGGGGATTCTCTCTTCCTCTTTCTGCCACTCTGCCATTCATCCTCTCTCCCTCTCTGTCTCTCAAAACAAACAAAAAAACAATCAATCACTTCAGGAGGTCTGCCTCCGAAGTGCACCTTCTTTCTTCTCAGCACTTCTGCTGCAGTAGGGAAAGAAAGCCATGGACCGATTTTACATGGTGGCTCTTTGGGTGAATGACCTTCCATGTCACTTCCTGACACCCTCATGGATGACACATTGCTTAGCCTGGCAATGCATTACCTAATGATCAAATCAGACACACATTTGGTATTATCTTATGCTTTCTTATTTAACTAGTAATGATAAATGGCATAGTTAATTTAAAAGAAAGTCCTTCCTGCCTAAGAACATCTCTAGCTAACCTATGCTCAGAGATCATTCCAACAAACCTGCACAAAATCAACAAGACAGACAGAAAAAGTCACACTGACTAGCCGAGAGATCTTGGGTAAGTACTTTGGACAGTTCCTTTATCCGGTTGAAATTAAAAAAAGGACTTAGGCCAGAGAGTTGATACAGAAATAACAAAGAGGATGTTAGGCTGGATAATGGCCCTGAAAGAGGTCCCCATCCTAATCCTCGGAACCTGATCATGTCACCTGACATGGAAAATCATAAACTTGGCAGATGTGATTAAATTAAGCATCCTACCTTGGACTGTCCTTGTGAGAAGGAGGCAGTAGCATTAGAGGCAGATGGAGACAAGAAAGTACGTGGAGAATCAGAGGGGAGAGAGTCCAAGAGGAGAGGGGGAGAGGAAGAAGGAGGTGGAGGTGGAGAGACTGGAAGGTTCTATGCTGCTGAAGTTGAAAACGGAGAGAGAGGCTAGGAGTCATGGAATTCGCTCAGGCTCTATACACTTGAAAGCAAGGAAATGGATTCTCCCTTCAAGCCTCTCAGAAGAGCCAGCCCTGACAATACTTTGACCTTAGCTCATGAGACTGATTTTGGACTTCTAACCTCCAGAACTGCATGATAATAAATTTGTTCTATTTTAAGCCATGATATTAATGGTAATTTGTTATAGCAGAGCTAGGAAATGTATATGGTACATGTAAAAATACTAAATAGATAAGCAGGTACTTTATGAGGACTCAAAAAAATTAGTTCTTTCTTTTCTCCCTTCCCTCACAAAAAGGGGCAAATCTAGCAGCCCAAATCTAAAACAGCTTCAAGGGGCGCCTGGGAGGTGCAGTTCGATAAGCATCCGACTTCAGCTCAGGTCGTGATCTCACAGTTCATGGGTTTGAGCCCCATGTCAGGCTCTGTGCTGACAGCTCAGAGCCTGGAGCCTGCTTCCGATTCTGTGTCTCCCTCTCTCTCTCTCTCTCTGCCCCTCTCCCGCTAGAACTCTGTCTCTCTTTCTCAAAAATAAACATTAAGAGAAATTTTATAACAGCTTCAACACTTTTCCTGGCATCCTAAATGGCTTATGCAATACATTCAGCAGTGCCCTGAGAGGACCTGCTATCATATCAGGATAAAGATGGGCACATTCATTATTCAACCATGAACACAGAAGGACCAGTTACTCATTCTACCGAAGTTTGCAGAGAAGAAAAACAAATTTGCCCCCAAGGAGAGACAGAAAGCCTGCTGCTTCACTGAACCCCCACTTGGGGTGCAGATCCGGGTTCAACAGGGGTCCGTGCCTTGCTTGACTAGTATTTTCGACTGGAACGCATAATTCTGTCATATTCAATGTAGCATTGTTCCAGATGCAGGGATACCCTGTAAAAACACTTTGAATTACACTATTTTAAAACAAAGACAACCTATAAATTGAAGAGGGTTTATTTTCTTTCCATAAAAAAAGCAAATCCAGTTTTTACTACTGCAGAGGGAAAATTTATTTCCACTGCCTATGCGGTTGGAGAGAAATTCTTGTTTTGCTCTGAATCCAGCTCCCATCAATTCCTGAGAGTCTATTACATACTCCAGGGAAAAATGCCCTCTGTTTTCTCAGGTTTGATAAAGAACCTTCTATTGCACTGACACCGTGCTCAAGAAATGGCTGAGGCTTTTCCTGCAGGAGGTGAGACTTAAGGAAAAAGTCAAAAGGTCCAAAGGTGGCCTTGGTACTAATGCAATGCGTTACATTTCCAACTGAGTGAAAAAAAAAAAAAAACACCATAGTTTTCAGTGTTTATACATGAGAGCACTTTTAGGGCAAGAATATAACTCTGAGAAAAATCTCTGCTAACATTTTTCATTCTCTCCTCTCCCCCAATCTCATAGCACAAATAGTCACTTTTATTCAAACATGGTTTTTAGTCTCTAAAAATTCACCTCATTTGCATCTAGGAAAAATATCACAACATTTGAAGAAAAGAAAGTAAAGAGCTGAGCAATGCTGAAAAGGTTTCAGAATTCCTAGACACCTCCCAACAGCGTGAGCTATCACAGCCCCCGGCAGGTTGCATGAGTCAGGCTTGCTGGGCGCGCCTGACCCTGGCCTTCCTCTCAAGGACCCAGGTCAGCCATGGGCGATGCTGTGAAACAGGCCCGTAACTATCCAAGATGGCGGCCGCTCAGCCTCTGGGAGCGTCAACTCCTTCTGAGGCAGCTGCCAAGACAGAATATTACAAGGGATGGCATTTATTTTATCCTACTAGGTGCTGGGACAAATTCTTTTGCTTCACATACACCCCTGTCCTTGCACGAAGCACTCTGAACAACACCGCCGTTTGCCACAGTGACTGTGGACGAAGCAAACGTTGATGGTAAAGGGTGGGCAGGACGGGACACGTGGCACCCTCGGGCTGCAATCCAGTCTGTGGCTGCCCCAGGACTGGCTCCGGGACTCCTCCTCTATATGAAGGACATGCAGATGGCTATTGGCTAATTTTTTTTTTATATTTCTTCATATCCAGCAGATCATGTCTTACTGATTTTATTAACTAAAAGAAGAATTCTTCTCCCACTTAATTGCATGCCAGAACTGAAAAAAGTATAAGCATTCATTCTAATTCTAGAAACATATCTTCCAAAGCCCTAACAAGAAAAGTACTACATTCTGGGCACCAGACCCTAGAAGCTGACTCCCAACATCAATAGCAAAACACATTTGTGGTACTAAATTATATTTTATTAAACATCTTTAGCACAAGGTCTTTTTCTTCTTTCAAAGTGTCTCTCTTGTTTCTCTAAAAGGTCACTTTAAAAAAAAAAAACTAGTAAATTCCCTTATAATACTTCTCATGATGGTCCCATAAAGCCCCTCGCACAGAGGATGCCATAACTCTAATTCCTGAACTACTTAAGGTCAAAGTGTGGCCCTCGGACTACTTGGAGGACACGGAACACCATGACAGGAGTGACACCTGGATCTGGGGGCTCAGGGACTCTTCAGAGAAGTATGTAGTGCAGATGAGGTCAGTAGCCTGACTTATTGCTTGTGTCAAAGCTGGTACTATAAATATTAGGTTATATAATCTGTCTACTTGAAATTTCAGTTCCCTCAGCCTTCATGCGATTTTGAAGTAGATTCTGGAGGTGATGGAAAAGAAAGTTGAATATGTCTGTCAGAACCAAACAGAGTCACTACTGTTTGGGAAAGGAAGCCATCTATCCTAAAATGTTTGAAATCTACAGAGAAAACAATCATGATCACTATGTGCTGCTTATTGAAACTGTGGAATTTTCTAGAGCCCAGATTTAAAATATTACTGAACACAGGTATATGAAAATATACTGGATAACAGCTACAAATTAACAATGGTCTCTACCTCTTAATGTTGACTCCAGAGTTCTATATACATAGATACCACAGAATGAAACATTCATTATTGAAAACTTTGCTATACATGTTGTAACAAAATACTTTTTAAAAATTAACTATGGGATTTGCTAGTAATACAAGTGAGAATACAATGTTCATGGCCACATCCCAGTGCCTAGAATCATGCCAGACACAAATTAGGTGCTCAGTCAATCTTTGTTGAATGGATGAAGTGAACTGAACCCGCTGTTTACAAAAAGGAATTTAATCACTATTCGTCAGTCTATACATAAAAGTCTAGCATCAAAACCTAAAGAACGCTTTTGGGGGGAGGGGGGGGTTGCAGAGGCCAGAAGAGAGAGAGAATCTTAAGCAGGTTCCGCACTCAGCACGGAGCCCAACGCAGGGCCCAATCCCACGACTCCGGGATCATGACCTGAGCTGAAATCAAGAGTCAGATGCTCAACTGACAGAGCCACCAGGGGCCCCTAAAAGATGCGTTTTTGCTGCTACCACAATGACACATTTTGGTGAAATTTCATAGAATGGACTAACTCAGTACAATTTAACACATAATAATGAAGCATCTTTTATGTGTCAAATCCTGATACCAGCGTGGCACGGTGATGAATGCTCTCAGCCAGGTGGGCGGGTACTCAGAGAGTCCCGCTCCTCATCACCTGTAGACATGGGACCTGGGGTCCCTGGTGACAGATTGCCAAACCCAAGAAAAACAAAGCCAGTCACATGACATCCCCCCATCCCCTGTAGTCAGGCATGTTAAACACAGGGCCTCTTGTGTATTTATGGTCTCCCCTCCAAAGCATATCTGTTCCGCCTGCTCTCCATCCTCAGCAACACATGGCTTCTCTGGTCACACTGTCTACTCATCTTCCTCTTTCATTTTCCTAGTGCTTTGTCGTAACCCATGCATTTTTCTGATGTGGGTTTCTATCCATCCCTTACGAGGGTCACCACGGGACAGCCCCCGTCATGACAACAAGTTCCCTGCAGGACCCTCCACCTCAACTCCCATCGCCTCCGTCAGGAACGACTTGGGAGTATTTCATCACATGCGGATGGCATGTAGGTGGCATAGGAAGCACCGTGACGGCGCAGAGGGAGACCCAGATTTCAGCGAGGGCACACGCTACCAGAGCCCTGTGATTTTACCGAAAGTGAGGGTCTCAACATAGCGTTATTAATAATGATGATGATGATGACGATTACTGGAGTTTCCCAGGCCCGTGTTGACGGCCACTGGTGTAATGCTCACACATGGGTGATCCTGGGGTCGCTGGACCTGGGTCTGCAATGCCATCCCTCCTCTGTGGTTTATATCCCCACCAAGCGCCCAGGCCAAGGCTGAGCGCGGGCAGTCGGCTGCTCCAGATTCTTTCTGTGCCCATGATGATGAACGGCACGCTCAGTGTTAACAGCAACAACAGCCTTCCAATCATGCCTCAGACAATGCGGAAGTGAGACAGAAAAATGCCTTTTACCTGCTGACGCTTTTCAAATTCCAGCTTGATCCGGGACTTGATGCAGTTGCACGTGTCCTGGTAGGTTTGCTGCAGAGCAAGCTCCATGAGGTGCTTATGATACGCCCCCGCCAGGTTCCCACAGATGAAAATGATCACGTTGGCCAGGATCTAAGAAGACAGAAAGAGTCTCTCAGTAGGGGAAGTGTTCCTCAGTCACAAACACAATGGTAACAAAATGCACGTTAGCAACGGCAAGAGAGGACGCTGTGGGAAGTCAATTTTATTTGTTTCCAAACTAACATTTTTATTTGCTTAAAGGAAACAGCCATTACCTTCAGGGATTCTAGTCCCTTCTTGGACGCTTGGTTGGATGACTCTGCAGTCTCTCCCGTGTCTTTAAGCTCAGCCACATGATTTCAGTAGGAGTGACTGAGTGTTAGGTGGAGCCCAGGCTTAGATGGCCTGCAATGTGTTAAGTGGGTCTCTTGTGCTTCACCAGAAAACCCGTGTGTTCCAGAAAGATGAAAGACTCATGGAGCAGAGACAACCAGACAGCCCACAGTCTACTGTTGGGTGCCACCGAGATTTTGTGGTTGTTACACGGCATTACTTCAGCACTAGGTGACTGATCCATGTTGCTCTTCCACCAAAACCGTACTCACTCAGGCTGGATAAGTGTTATTCCCTATGATCTTCTCTTGAGATAGGAATACAGCGGATTCTCAAACCATAGAACTCTACTCTTTTGATGATAAAAATTCATGTCCACCAAAATTGGGAGGGTGGGAAGCAAAAAACAAAAACTAAAAAGAACAGGTGACAGTCCTTCCCAGCAAGCACACCTCGCTGTCCATATGGCTTTGTCCCCACCCCACAACCCTCTGCATTCTCAAAATTGTTCCCAAATTTGTTTGGCCAAGACCTCTATTTTGTTCCAAAGGACTGAATTCATTCTAAATGCAGTGATTTACTTTTCTATTGCACATTCATCCTGTGGAAACAGGATTTCAAATGCTTAGCAGACATTCAGTTCTATGACTACAAAACACGTCAGTTATATCCATACTGTTCAACACTTACTTTAATATTCTTTTGCATCTGCATAATTCTAGTGGTCACCCTCACATATAACGATTTGGCCTATATTTCACCTTTCCCTTAGGTCGATTCGTAAAACGCACTGAGTCAGAAGCCATGATTATTTTTAGGTTCTTAATACATATTGTGAAATTGCTCTGAGGGAATGTTCTAGTTATATTCTTTTTTTAAGTTTATTTGAGAGAGAGAGAGACAGACAGACAGAATCCCAAGCAGGCTCTGCACTGTCAGCACAGAGCCAATTGTGTAGCTCGAACCCATGACTGCTGAGATCACGGCCTGAGCTGAAATCAAAGGTCAGCTGCTCAACCGACTGAGCCACTGGGGCGCCTCCCCACTTATGTTCTCACCAAGTGTGGGACGTGGTCTTTCCAGCGTGTGCACTCTTTATAGAGTATATACGAATGCAGAGCAAATGGTAGTGATACATAAAATGAATTAGTACTGATTTTGCTCTTACGTGTTTAGGGCAAGGTCTGCAAGTCTAACAGAGGATGAGTGGCCACACCTGACCCCCCCTCCACCTGGCCTCATGTCTCCCCAAATAGGGCGCTAGGCCTTAACAACAAAGGCAGGGTAGAAACTTCCAAAAGCCCTGTTTTCTTCTCCGAGAGCTTTTTGCTCCTTCTGATCATCTAACTGGGGAGGCGGGAGAGGGATCTGGACACGATGGGCTAACTCTAAGCTCCTCCCAGGGGGCTTTCCCTCATCCCCTCTCTTCTCAGCCAGCGGGACCCATGGGCTTCAGGGGGGCGGTGCCAAGACCACGTGGCCCGGATCCAAGCCACACCGCCAAACAGCGGTAACCCGTGGCAAAGGTGATGTCCCGTTCACTGTGCACCTGATGTCTTCCTCACTCTCTGCAGGTTCTGAACATGGGTGCAAGACGGGACTCAGCAAGCCCTGAGAAACCCATTCTGGGGACAGAGGGGACAGCCGGATAGAACTAGAAATGGGAAGAACGATTTGATGAGCTTCTCTCTGTGAATAAACAGACGACCGGCAGAAGCAGGGGAAGGGTAGTCCAGACCAGAGGGCCCTTCCAGTTGTCCACGTGACCGCTGTCTCACGACCCCGGAGGCGGACGGCTCCTGCAGCTCACCCATGCGGCCCCAAAATGTCCTGTCACGCATCCGCATGCCCTCTTCCTCCAGCGGTGGGGACAATTCAAGTACTAACTTTGGATATGGCTGTGTGTGTGATATGTGCACGTGTGGTATGTTTGTCATGTGTGTGCACACAGGATGTGTGTACCACGTGTGTGTCGTGTGCCTAGTGTGTGTGAGACCCACACGTGTGATATATGTATGTGATACATATGTGCCTATGAGAAGCCTCTGTGTGACTTGGTGACATATCTGTGTATGTGGTACAGCACATACACTATGCCTGTGACGTCTGTGTGCATGCATGTAACTCACACACATCACGTGTGGTTTTGCATGACATGTGTGTGCACCATGCATATCTGTGTGTGATATGCGATGTAAACGTGTGACACACACATGATCTGAGCAGGAGGCATGTGTGCTGGCCACGTGTGTGTAAGTGTGAGCACCGGCCTGGAGCGGGGCAGCACGTGGCTGCCTTCACTGGTGTTCCCAAGCCTTCCTAACTGCACAGGGCTGTCCGGCCTCCGTGGCCATGCTTCTGCACATCACCTCTACGAGGGTCAATCCTGCGAGCACATGGGACAGCTCGGCAGCTGGTGGGCTTCCTGGCTCAGCAGAGAGGAGAAACCCTCCTCCCCCCCACAGCTGGTGGGACTGATTTTGGTGCCCTGCCCAGTGGCCCACTGATAATTCCGCCCCGTCGCACTCTGCTCCTGCAAAACGACCCTCTACTCTGCTAAAGATTCTCTGAACTTGGTCACTGCTGGATTCACTTTGAAGGACCGTGCACCAAAGAATGCAGACAAGAAGGGGAGCCAATGCAAACCAGACTGCTCAGAACTAGAGAATGCAACTTTGTTCCTTATGAGGCACAGCTGAAATAATAATTTAGTGATTATCTAGGAGAGATTCATCTTTTTCTCCTTAAAAAAATGCCTTCAAAGCACAAGTGTCAACATTTTAGGAAGTCAGTTCCTCCGAAATGAGAACCAAATGTAAGCAACAGAGCTGGATGACATGATCACTTGTCCCCAGGGCCCTTGCCCTCTGCAGGATGCAAGATGGGGCCCTTCTCTAAGGACACTGATGCGACCCACCAGGATGGCAAGTCCTGCCTTCTCCTGAGGATCCCAGTCCATCTCCTCTGAATTCTCCTGGCCCCGGAGCAGGGCAGGAGGTGTGCTCTGGGCCAAAGGCAGGCTGCCCTGTGGCCCTGCAATGGGGCAATCTATGATCCCTGCCACCACCCCCATCCCCATGGCTGAGGCTGTGCTCACCTCAGGAGAGACGTGGCCACCCTACTCAGGCCAGTCAACCCCAAGCTCCCAGCTCCCACTTGAGGCAGTGAGACAACTGGGCTTCCCTTTTGCACAGCCAGTTGAATGGTGGCCCACCTCCCAGAGGAGCCACTGGCCACAAATGTCACAACTCTTTGCTTGATGATCGCAGACTCTTCTTCCCACACAGAGGGACCTCGAGGGCAACAGACTGCCTCTACCCATCTGGGAATCGCTGTCTCCTCCACCGCGATGCCCGCGCATGCCAGTACTACTTCCCTGAGTGACTGTCACCAAGGCCAGGTACACGTCCCTCCAGCTCACTCCAGCATTTGAATGGTCCCACATTTGTAGGCTGAAGCCAAGCTCACCCGTGGGCCTGCTGGGCCCCTGCCCATGGCTGTGTGGCTCATCAGTAGACCCTTATTGATTAAGAAGTCCTTCCAACATTCTCCAAGGGAGCCTGTCTGTCCCAGGGAGGAGGACACTCCCGAAAGACCAGTGTGGCTGCCCTCTCAGTGCTGGTCTCTGCCCGACACAGTGTCTTCAAGAATCGGCATCATCATGGAACCTAAGGAAAAGCCATTCATGCTGGATGTCACATTGCTTCAAATAACACGGAACTGGGACACCTCCTGGGCTGTAGGTCGTTAGAAAGAATGCAATCACCAATTGCTATTTGGCTGGGCAAAGGAAAACGAATAAATGAAGAAATAAATGAAGGGTTTCAATGCCAAGTAAACTATGATATTTTTCTGATGGAAAAATGAATTAAATTAATTTTTCTGATACACGGTTTCATCCTGGAACACTGTACTCTTCATATTAATAGAATTGGCCCTGGCATTTTAATAATGACACAAATTTGGAAATGCAATTGATGCCTTAAAGCGTTTTTCTTTCCAAACGGTGCATTCATATAATGACTTCGTACGAAACCTAGGACACCATGGCAGTGCTTTGGTGAAAATTTTCTTTTCAAAAATAATATCCCAGCCTTTCATTTTCCAGAAACCTGTTAAGCAGAACACATGATAAAAAACCCTATTTCCACAATGTTGGATTAGTTTTCTAACAGCGCACCGTCATCATGCCTTCTTTTATTCTGTTCCTGCATTTAGCTACTTTTACATCTGTCAGAAAACAGAAGCAGGAACTTGGGCTCCCACGAGCAGTCTCGGAGGAAAACAAATGGTTTAGGGTGAAATCAGCAGTCACAGGTTTACATGGAAGAGTCAAACAGGCCTTGGCATGGAGCATGGCCCAGGAGACAGAATCTGGGTAAGCTCACCCCCCACCTACAGGCCCCCGGGCAAGCCAAGGCTCTCAGGATTATCCCTGTGCCATCTCACACTGCCGCAGTCCATAGGGGTCAAGCAGGTTTGTCCAGCACAATCCTTCCCTCTACTAGGGTGTGGGGAAGGGATTTCTGAGGGATTTCCGAAGAGAGGTGCTACTAGGTGCAGCATCTTCCGAAGTAAGATGCTGCTAGGTTTTTAGAGAGCATCTGTATCTCATGTTATAAAGAACTTCGATCACTTAAATTATTTTAAGTGGCCGTGTCCTGGAGGCCACCTGCCCGTGGAGCTTGAACTGGTGGCACTGGTGTGTCTGTGTATGTTCAAAAGAAAGTAACATGGGAGTCAAGCTTCTCCTAATGGATCATCTGACCAACAGCAAAGGACCTGAAGGGGTATGTCACTCAGGAAGAGAACACTGAAGTGTGTGGAGTTCACTGTCTCTAAACCTCTGAGAAATTCCCACGTGGCTCAGATGACCACTCAGGAACTTTGTGACTCTGAGATATAATGCATTTTAAAGAGTGCAATACGCCCACTCTTAATCTTAGATTAGGGGATGCAATCTACAGCGTCCACAGAGGAGAGCAGGGCACACACATGAATGCTGAATAGGCTCCTGGGAATGAGTGGGTGGCCGCCACTCAATGACATGATTTCTCCATGAATTAAGAGCACGGGGTCGAAGCAGAAAGGATATTACTGCATTGGAAACAGGTCATCAGCAAAAGACAAAGCAGATCATAAATATGCAAAAACACCAATTATAAGTCAACAAAAAATAAAAGGAATACAAGAACGTGATGAAAAGGGCTGCAGATGAATATTCAGCAAGCTCGCTGCATCTCATAAGCATCAAATTTGGCTTAAATAAAACAACGCTCTCGCTTGAGGGAGAAAATGATCGGCTAGAATTTTCCTTAACGGAGCTCTCAAACATGGCTACGGAGAATCCCAATGCCATCTCCTTAGCATTCCTCACAACTCCCAAAGAATTAAATTTGCCATATGCCCTGGCCTCAGGATTTTCATTTAGTGCAGACCAGAAATACTGTGCTGTGGATAATAACAACCAGAGATCCTGACACCATGTGTTAGAAATCTCTAATTTAAAACCCTTCCCAAGCGATAGGAGTAGAGTCAGAAATGAAGTGTGGGGGACTGAATGCTTGTGCCCACCCCCTCAATTCAGATGTTGAAACCCTACCCCTTCATGTGATGGTGTTTGGAGATGGGACCCATGGAATAAATTCAGGTTTCGGTGAGGTTGTGAGGATGGGACTCCCTGATGGGATTAGTGTCTTTACAAAGAGAGGAAGTGACCAGAGCCCTCTCTCTCTCTGCCTTGTGAGGACACAGGGAGAAGGTGCCAATCTGGTGGCCATTCTCACCAGGACCTGGATCATTAGACACCTTGATCTGGGATGCCCCAGCCTCCAAAACAGAAAAATAAGTATCTGTACTTTGAGACGACTGATCGGTGGTGTTTCATCGTGGCAGCTGAAGCAGACTAAGACAGAACGGTGTAACGAAAATCGAGAGACCTACCACCTCAATGGTGGGCATTATAGGGCTCTGAGTTAAAGACTGGAGTTGAAAATCGGGAGGCAAATGCAATTGATTTCCTACGGAAATGACCCCAGGAACCAATACTTATGGTTGTGACTCTTAATGTCTATTCTCTTTTATATTACTTTGGTTATTATTAAGTCTTTTTGAATAGCATACCCTGTATTATTTTTCCAGCCACATTTGGGTTGGATGATAAGGAACCTCATACATAGATAGGGCTCAACTCCAATGTCACAGGTAGATAAAACTCGGGGGATGATTGAGACCATTGCTTGTCTCAGAAGTGTGCTGCCAGCTCATCACAAGCCAAAAAGAAGAGACAAGCCCAGAAGATACTCAGGACCTTCATAGAAAGTTCCTCCCACAAGTGTAAGTCATCAAGAATGCAGCTTCCTAAGGAGAGAGTGCTGCGTAACCATGCCGAACACCAAACTTGTACTTCTCAGCTCAGTGTCTACAACCGTGAAGTTGATGGGGAGAAGGTTGGCTTGATTAACAGTTTAGAAGAACAAACAAGAAACAAACAATTTCCAATCTTCTGAACTCTGTAGGAAAAGATGACACCAGCTTCGCTCCATCGAGATTTGCAGCTCACTCTAGTTTCTGCAGAAGAGGGCACTTCTCTGGTCTATTCGATCACTGACTCAAGCACATGGAACACTCAGCTTTCGGGTGTAGCTCCTCTCCACCATGGCAAGAGAGAAGATCAAACAAGTAAGTTGTATGGGGAGGAGGGAACCACTACTCATAACTCACACTGCACTTTCCTGGCAGTTTCTCCAGAGTGATGCTACCAGACATTTCCCTCCCTGCTTCCTTCAGTGTCAACAGAGATCTGCTTCCAACTCTGAGAGCACCTGATGACAAGGCTCATGTCTGTGTGGTCCCCAAACCACACAACCTGCTGGCACAGTGATGTTTGGATGATTACACCTGATGTTTTGTTAATCAACCAATCATTGATTAACTGAACTTTATACCTCTGCTAATACTCAATAGAAATCATTATCATCTTGGTTTTGGGGAGGTCAAATGGCTGCAAGGTTAATTATCCCTACAAGGTTCTATTATGCTTATTTCAGAAACTCAAGGGCCCAAATGGTCCTGGCTCATCCAAAGGACTATTAATTGCAGGTCTCTGAATGTTCCCAAACTCTCTCTCTCCCATATGTGAAAACACATACACAGCAGAATACATTTTAAGTGCTATGTCCCAATGCTTTTCAAAACTTCAGAAACACATAATTGTACACGAATTAAACCCAAATTGTGCGAGTCTTAAATCAGCTCTCCCAAGGATCTGCACGAGGTGATATACAACAATCTGCCTCGTTCAGGTGATTCCAGTGAACTTGAAAGTGGGAACAAACAAGAAACTTTAACACACTTTCGTTTAGACTTTCATTAATTTAGATCATGTACTTAATCTGAATCAATGAAATCTGGCTTCATTTAAACCCCATAAACATTTCTCTTCATTCATCACCACATCATAGGTGACATATTTGATCTGCATCCACTTATCAGAGTATTTAAAAGCAAACAGGTGTTTGGATTGAGCTAACAAATATGACCGAGGTCATCAGGCACTTGGATCCATGCAGCTTAGTTCTCGACGAAATGAGAATCCTACTTCATGGTGCATGTGTGAGATCAGTATTTCCTTTCAAGTAACACAGCATACAAGAAAGGAGGAATGCCTTTTGTGGATATGCAGGGTGTTTTTGCACCGATGGTCTATGTGTGGCTTGCATTGTGGTGTGCTTAAACCTTATTTATAACCTCTACAATATTAGGTAAATTTAGAATTAAACAAAGCAAGCACAGTACACTCTTCTGATTAGGATTGACTAAGAAGACATTTTATTAAGGTAAACAGACCAAAATATAGGTATTAAGTGTAATGTGACAACAGAGGGACGATGGTCCAGGGGAAAAGGCCCAGAAACAAGGGATGGCGTGGCCAATCTTGGGCATGAACTTAAACATGACAACAGTAAGTGTGTTCACGGCTAAGCAATGGATTGCAAAATCCTGCAAAAACAAGACTCCAAGTACAGGAGAAGCAATGAGGACTTTGAAGGGGAATGCCCTTTTTAGTAAGGGAAAAATTTTTCACAGAGTCACACTGTAAATAAAAAAAGATATGGGTGCCTGGGTGGCTCAGTCAGGTAAGTGTCTGACTTCGGCTCAGGTCATGATCTCAGAGTTCATGAGTTCAAGCCCTGCATCAGGCTTTGTGCTGACAGCTCAGAGCCTGGAGACTCCTTTGGAGTCTGTGTCTCCTTTTTTCTCTGCCCCTCCCCTACTTGTGCTCTCTCTCTCTCTCACACTCACTCAAATAAATAAACAACAACAAAAAAATATATAACTTCCTGGATGCATTTCCTGAAGGCTTTTTGTGAGTAGGAAAACAAAAAAAATTTTTCCCTATTACAAATTAAATATTAGAGGTTTCATTAATGATACCAGTAATGGGAGTTTTAAAGTCGTAGTACTTATAAATTACCAGAGAATCCACTTAAAAGTTAAAACATGCAGTCCTTAGGAATTTGGGGCTGTTCGATCTTTGGAGGAAATGCCACACACGGCCAATGAAGGGTCAACAGGAACTGAGATGAGATTCAGTAAATGGCTTCAAGGAACCTTTATTAAGCAGCCATTTATGATCAACCAAATTTTATACCTCCTCCCCATGAAATCAACTTCACGGGAATAAGTGCAATAGAACAAACCAACAAGGAAAGTCAACAGAGCAAGTGAACAGACGCAGGTGATAGGAAGTGCGCTGCTCATGAGCTAGGCAGCAAGATCCCAGCCGCAGTGGCCAGGCTCTGGAGGCACCACAGCCTCCGTCGTCATGGACCCTCACAGCTAGCTGTCCTTATAAGAAGGGGGTGTGGTTAAAGGGAGACATCCTTTCTTGAGACAGAGAGACAGAGCATGAGTCAGGGAGGGGCAGAGAGAGAGGGAGACACAGAATCTTCATGAAGTGGGCTCCACGCTTAGAGCTGTCAGCCAGAGCCTGAAGCGGGGCTTGAACCCACAAACCGTGAGATCATGACCTGAACCAAAGTCTGGCACTTAACCAACAGAGCCCCCCAGGTGTCCTGAAGGAAGACTTCTGGTAAACTGAATACCCTTTTTCCAACATTATTGCTAATTTTTCCTTGCACCCAAAATTTAACCACTGAAACCATTAATGCAGAGGTTCCCAAATTTTCCTGTTTTACAGTGTTCTTTCACAGCTTTTCCTAGACCAAAAGAAATACCCAAAAGTATTGTTTGTTAAGTAGGAAGGTCCATGACCTAACAACCTAGTAGTTGTAGGAGAAAGAAATCCCACGTAGGTATTAAACTAAAATGGAGTATTTTTATTTCACTCTTAGAAGACCCAGGGCTTACTACGGGCCCTCAGTAGCCCATGAGCTCTTGAGCATCACACAACTTCACAAGCCTTGGATTCCGATTCAGCACCACCACTCACAATTTCGTTCTGCCTTGATTTCTTGAATTTTCATCACAATGCCTACCAAAATCCCAGCTTTAAAATGAAAGGAATGTTGTGTCACCTAATGTTGAAACCATGAACTCCTCTGAGTTTGTAGTTTGCATGGTGTCTGCCAGATATGGAGGGCTGTTACGTTTCCCTTGAAAATTATAAATATTGGGAGGTACCCCCAGGGGATGCCTTGGCACACAGTTTGGGAAACCCCATCATTGCTGCCCTATAGGCTCAACCAAATACATAGCTATTTCGTTAAACAGAACTGAAAGCATTATTAAAATTATGATGGCCACGGCTTATTTTCTCCTTCCTAAACTCTGAAAAGGTGTTCTATAATTAGACCCAAAATACATGAGATTCATTGGGAGCTAACACAGAAGTGCTTGTTTCTCCTAAATAAACCCAATCTGAATGTACCATTGTGCAGATTTTTAGCAGATACAGCTCAAAGTAGGTAACTTTTATAGGTTTAAAGTCCTCCTGGTGTCAGTTTTGTGACTGATGAGATGCTTGGGCAGGGCGGAAGGAGACTTTCTGGCTTGGGTACCTCACTGATGAAGGAACTACAAGAGAGGGAGAATGCTGGGGTAAAAGTTGGCAGAATGCCGTGTCGTGGGAGAAGGAAGAAAGGAAGAACAAAGTCTTCCACGTGTCACTGTCGAAGGCTGGTCCTTCCTCCCCAAGTCGTCGTGACAAACAGCAGCGATCTGCTCTGCCCCCCACGAGTCTGGTTTACAAAGCTTTGCAGACGGCAAACTTCACACACACGTTTTGAGCTTATAAGAAAAGTAAGACAGAAAGCCCCGACCCTCATCTGGGTCTATCATGATCATATTTTAAAGCACTAGTGTTTCCAAGTCTAAATGCATCTCTGGGATGAATTATCATGCTTCCTGATGGTGTGAAGAAGGATTGTAAGCCAGGGAGGAAATAAACCCATCCAAGGCTACTAGAACTCCAAAGAACAAGTAGAAAAAGTTAAAAATCTTCACTTCCATTTGCCAGTGGACACATTACATAAATAAACTTGCCCACTAAAAAAATCAAGATGATTTTTAATGACTATCATTTATCATTAATCATTTAATGGTTAATAAAATGATTTGAGGACTAGGCCACAGTCACTAATTTTTTGACGTTTATTTATTTGAGAGAGAGAGAGAGAGA
This sequence comes from Mungos mungo, assembly GCA_004023785.1. NCBI lineage: Eukaryota > Metazoa > Chordata > Mammalia > Carnivora > Herpestidae > Mungos > Mungos mungo. The sequence goes on along the minus strand of PISW01002910.1, from coordinate 27,210 downwards.
GAGAGAGAGAGAGAGAGCGAGCGAGCTCAAAGGGGAGAGGGAGAAAGAGAGAATCCCAAGCAGGCTTCACATTGTCAGCGCAGAGCCTGACATGTGACTCCAGCTCACCAACTGTGAGATCATGACCTGAACCAAAATCAAGAGTTGGATACTTAACCGACTGAGCTACCCAGGTGCCCCCACAGGTACTAATTTTTTAAAGACCAAAATAAAGAATGGAAATCCTAGTTGACAATTTATGATTTTCCCTTTATTTTGTATCACGTATAAATCAAGCCTTCACCAATTAGAGCAAGATTTAGAATCTCACAGTGTAGTTTAACTATTTGAGGAAATACTGCAATGCCTTTCTTTATGCTTGAACAAGACTATTTAGAACATGGAATTAAATAGAAGCAGCAAAAAAGTTTACCGAACCTTTGAGAAAGACAGAATAGTCTGAGAATCGGTGTTTACAAAGAGAGGGTGGTGGTTGGTGTGCAGCTTTCCATGATCAGGTGGCCCTGTTATCAGAGAAATTAAGGGGATGTGCTCGCTATAGGGCTTACCATCCACACCTCAAGGGTTTCGACAGCCAATCACTGTACTGAAGACATTGGGGGGGCGGGGGAAGTACCAGGCATCAGGACCTCATGCATTAGAATTTGAACTGGTGAAAACAATGGCTTTAAAAATATGCATTTAGAAATGGCCTTGTTTCAATGAAATTTGATAACCAAATTCTACAAAATGCAAGCAAAACCGTTTTTAGCCTCCAGGCTCAAGAAAACCACACGGACCTGGACCATCACCTCAGTTATCAATGGTCTCCAGGAAACAGGGATTCTAGGCTGTGGCCCATTCCCGACTTTTCTCTGTGTCATCAATCTCTCCCAACAGCAAGCAAGGGCTGCTTCTGACTGCACTGTCCCCTCCCTCACCTCACACAACCTGTCCTTCATCTCCAAGTCGTATATTTCCTTTGTGGCCAATTTGTAAAGGCTTGTCTACTTGAGCTCTTTCCACTACTTTGTTTCCTGACTCTCTATACTCCACTTCTAACTATGTAGAAACCCCAAGATGCCACTTTTGTCAAAGTCACTGGCCCCTTCCAGCATCTCCCTCACCCCTGTCACCATGCTGGTCACTTTCTTCCTCTCCCAGAGTCCCCATCTCTCTTGGCTTCCTGGGCTCCACCCTCCCTGGTGTCCACCTGGCCCATGGACTCCTGCACTCTGACTCAGATGTTACACTCTCCAGGGCTCCATCTGGGTCTCCAATTTCTCCCCCACAGGATCATCCATGCACCTGGCTCCTTCAGCCCCACCTACATAGCACCAATCCCCAAAAGTAGACCTCTAGCCCCGACCTGGCTCATGAGGTCAGCACTCAAAGCATCTCCACTTTAACGTCTGCCCGAAGCTCCACCGATGCCCTGCCCCAGTGCATCTTCAACTTCTCTTCAAGGGTTACCCCCAACTCTACTCCAGGCACCACGCCCTCCTTTGGGGTCCTCCAACTTGTCCATAGCGCCCAGCCCATGGCCTCTGTACACACAGCTCTCTCGGCCTGACAAAGCCCCTCCTGCACCTCTTCCCACGCAGGACCACCCTCTGATCTGCGGCTTCCTCTGAGGTCCTCTCTGTCATATTCTCCGACTGCCTCCCTGTTACCAGCACTACGCCCAGCGGTTTCCTCCAAGATTACTTTGCCCAAGAAAGGTAATCATTTGTGTTTATCCATCTGCTTATCGCCCTTCTGTCCTGCTCTTCTCTGTGGTCCAGGAGAGCAGGGATTACCCATCTACCTTCCTCCCTTATGTCCACATGCTTCACTATATCAGAATTGGACAGATCCTAATTCAAATACTGAAGAAAAATATACCCTTGCAGTCAACAGGTATTACTGGGGGACTATTACTGAGGGTCAAGGTGCAGGGACTGTAATTTTGAGAAAAATGACTAAAATCCTTCCCCTTGTGGAGCTTACATTTAAATAGGAGTTTTGGCTTTGGATCAATCCAATTCTTTTTCTGCCATCATATTTGGAGATAAAACTTTGTAGTTGCTCTGGAAGATATGTTATCCCTCATATCAGGGTTATGCTTTAAAATCTACCTAATGTTCAGTAAATCCATGCAAATGGTACGTAGGACAGACGTGAAGAACTTGGAGCCAGAATTGTCCTATCAGAGTTAACCTGGGGAAGAAAATGCAGATATGTGTGCTGTCACCTGAAAGAGAGTGAAACTCTCTCAGGCTGACTCCGATCTGTTGGGTAAACGAAAACATCTAAAGAAAAGATAAGTGTTAAAAAGAGTGGGCTGAGTGGGTGGAGAAGATTTTAATTCTGGAAGCATAGAGAAAGGCCAGTCTCAGTGAAAACAGTGCGTCTAGAACAGATGCCTCTTGTCAGCTGATTCTAGTACCTGGCCCACCTTGCTGGTGCATCTTCCCACTGGAGTGCGTACTTCAGCGTTTCAGAAATTGATGCATTCCCACGGGGGGCCATATCACCCTCAGGAAGGAGAACACTGCTTCATTGGGAAAAGCAAGAAGATTACTTTTTAAGTGAGTAATACACAGATGTGCGCACATCACTTAAATAGATATGCAGCATCCCTGCGGTACTAAAATTTCAGTTAGTTGGGAAAAAATATCTAAAATGGTTCTTCAGGAGAGAACAGTCAAGAAACATTGCCTTAAACATCACCTGTGCTAGCTCCATGCTCACGGGTGACCTCGGGGTAAAGTGGCTTCTTGCTACAGAGACAGAAGGCAGAAGGTAGTTTCATAACAATGGTCTGGTCTACCGGACAGTCATAGTCTTCATGACCAATGAATATATTAACTCCCTGGGTTTAAATATCATTATTTCTCACTTGTGTTAGAACAAGTCATCCTTTGGGGAAGTTTGATTTACTAACAAGTTTACACTTGGGAGCTCTCCAGACTGAGGGCCACTCCCCATGGGCGTGAATGCTCCCAGGGGGACATACTCTACCTGTGTAGACCTGCCTCCCCAGGAGACACATGTCCTGACTGATAACATCATTCTTCCAATTAAGATCTACTTATCTCTGACTCTACCAGCCCCAGATTTATATACAGACATCCTAACCAAATATTTCCCATTTGGTAATGCATGTAGATCACGTGCAATTCTGCAAGTGACTTTTGCCATCTTTCATAACCACAGTGAATCGAATGAAAACACCATGATCACATACAAATGCAAATCTCATGCACAAACTATGCTCTCTTTAGGGAACTGAAGACTTCCAGTTAAAGCACACTGTGATTGGAATTACCAGACAAATACCTCCTCTGATCTGTCTTCAGGAATGGAAAAGTCAAGATAAGGCTTCACCAAAGTCCTCACCTCACAAGAGCTCACTGAAGAAGGTTCTGAAACTGGCTGTGCATTGGAGTCAACTGGCAATTTAAAAGAATGTGTGCATACCTGGGACCTGTGCCTGGAGAGCCCGCAAGTTATTATTTTAACATCAACCTCCCCAGAGGAATACGCTGTGCATCGCGAAAGGAGCAACTAATGACAGATATGAAGTAGATGACTAACCTTGAATTCTGCCAGAACAAAGAAACAATTCATGTGGAGAGAAGAGCTGAGAACATAATAATGGATGGAATAATGGCTAATGTTAATGAGGATGTGTTTGCTCCCAGAAGGGAGAAGGTGGGCTTTGCTATTCAAACTAAAAATGTGAGGTGCAGTGTAATTATTTAAACCAAAGGGAAGCCACCCTTCCCCTCATTTGGGAGGGCCCTTCGCTGACCTGGAGGAAGATGGACACTGTCTTGGAAGGGTAGGACCAGGAGCCTGGAGATGGTCGAGACCCAGTGCTGGAGTAAGGTCCGGGGGCAGAGATGGAGGGAGGGGGGGACGTTAATGAGCGGGGCCGCAGCCAATCCCAGGTACTCACATCAGAACGGACAAATGGGGTTTTCAGGGGACCCACAGAAAGAGCTGAACTACCGCCAGGGGAAGGGACAATAGACACTACGCACAGTGTGACGTCAGGAAAAATATTCTCGGGAGGACGGGCTTCCCTGTAACTTCCAAAGGCATATTTTGAATGCACTCTTCAGGATTACAGAGCCCCTGCCCATACCGCACCCATAAGTTCCATTGTGAAAGCTAGCAAACACTCAGTAGTTTCTAAGTGGAAAACATAAATAAAGTGAAAACCAGTTAATAAACTAGCATCCTAAACGCATAGGTCCTTCTCTTGTTCTTTGGTCTGAGCATGTCGGCATCCCAGGTCTGATAGTGTTTGGATAGCAAATCGGATGAAGTTTGGATTAATAAAGGGATTTCCCTTCAGAGCCCGCAAACGTCCAATCCTGCCATTTGCAACAATGTAGATGTGCCAAGAGGGCATTATGCTAAATAAAATAAAACAGAGAAAGACAAATATATGACTTCACTTCTATGTAGAAACTAAAAATCAAAATAAACAAAACAAAGATCAAACCAGACACTTTAAAACAGAGAACAAACTGACGGTTGCCAGACAGGAGGTGGGGGGGATGGGTAATGTAGAGAACATATGCGTGAGGTACAGATCAGTGAGCTGGCATGTTGTATGCCTGAAATGGATATAATATTGTACGTCAACTATGCTTCAATAATAATAAAAAAGAATGCTCCCAGGAACAGCCTTCACTAATACCAAAAAAAAAAAAAAATGTTGCCTGTCAATGGTCCTTGACTGGGGCAGGGCAGAGGGGACACCTGGATGGCTCAGTCCTTAAGCATCCAACTCTTGATTTCAGCTCAAGTCACAATCTCACAGTTCATGAGTTCAAGGCCCGCATCGGGCTCTCCATTGACAGTGTAGTGCCTGCCTGGCATTTTCTCTCTTTCCTTCTCTCTCTGCCCCTCCCCTGCTTGTGCTCTCTCTCTCAAAATAGATAAAATAAACTTAAAAAAAAAAAGATCATTGGCCAAATTTAAATTTTAATATAAAACTATGATGTTTATAAATAATATCTTAAATTGGATTAAATTGTATAAATAAATACTAAAGTTTTAAATATCACCTTGATGATTGATGAATTAACTAATGGACATGAACCATTCTCTGAATAATTTTTTTTCTTTCAGATTTCTCCTTCATCCCCCCTCCCCCCGCTCCATCGCAATTATGTTCAGGTGCACAGGGGAAGAGCCCAAGAGAATTCTGCACTTTGAGGGGCAAGTGAGGCCGAGCGGGAAGTCATCCCGAGCAGCCCAGCTGGAGGGACTAAGGGAGAAGAGCAGAAAGAGAAAACACATTCCTTCCCTCCAGGGGCTGACTCCATAGTTCGGAGGGTGGAATGAACTCACAACGGGAAAGCACGCAAGCGGGTGTTGCTCAGGTACCATTTTTGCTATTGTAGTGGGTTGAATGGTACACCCCTCTTAGATTACATCTTTGCAGTGTATTGAGATCATCCGGGATTGGGGTGAGTCCTAAATCAATGACTGAGGACCTCGCAAGAAGAGAAGACGCAGGCAAAGCCACGAAAAGACGAGGCAGAGATCGGAGTGATGAGCCCACAGCCAGGAAACAGCAGGGGCCACCAGAAGCTGGGGAGAGAAGAGAAGAAGGTTCTCCCGAGAGCATTTGGAAGGAACATGGCTCTGCTGATGCCTTGATCTTGCAGCGTCCTGATCTGTGAGAGAATAAATCAAGTTTAAGTCATAGCAGCCTTAGGGGACTCATACAGTGACACACACTCCATATGTCCTGCTGAGGGGACAGAGGGGACAGAAGTGAGGAAGAGACCCAAGGAAGGAAGGGAGCGGGGAGGGGAGGGGAGGGGATACTTGGAGCCCGTACAGAGCGCAGAGCAGCCTGGAAGAAACAAAGACAAGGGACATGAGGTTTCTCCCTTGGGGAAGCTCGCGGACTCATTTCTTGTTAACAATCTTCCTTGTTAAAGGAACTTGTCGCTGGGCAGACGGCTGTGTCGGTGAGAATATCAAGCTCAAAGCTGAGCCTGTCTCGGGGGGCTTTATTTTAACCATAAACGTGACTGACAGTGAGAGTCTGGGACAGAGTCTGTGCAGAAGCACCCTTCCTAAGAGAAGCTCAGAGCTTACAAATTCCGACTATGCCTCTGACTTGTTTCCTCAACACCGGGGCCTGAAGCAAAGGCAGGGGTGATGTAGTAGGCCTGTTCCAGATCTCCTCCCCAGCTCTTGTCCCTCCCTTCCTCCCTCCCTCCCTCCCTCTCTCCCTGCTTCCTTCCGTCCGTCCTCCTCTTTCTTCTTCCTCCCTCCATCCCTCCTTCCCTTCCTTCCCTCTTTCCTTCCTCCATCTATCCCTTCCTTCCTTCTTCCCTTCCTTCCTTCCCTCCTCTTCTTTCTCCCTTTCTCCCTCCTTTCCTCCCTTCCTCCCTCCTTCTCTTCCTTTCTTTCCTCCTTCCTCCCTCCCTTCCTTCCTTTTTGTCTTTTGTTTTTCAGAAAGAATATGTGCACAGCCAGGGTAGAAGAACAGAGAGAGAGAGAGAGAGAGAGAGAGAGAGAGAGAGAGAGAGAGAGAATCTTAAGCAGAGAACCCCACTTGGGGCTCAATCCCACAACCCCCCAGGATCATGACTTCAGCTGAAATCAAGAGTTGGCTGATTAACTGACTGACCCACCCAGATGCCCCTCTCATTTCTTAATTCATCATGGTACTAGTTTAAAATTGAACTATTAATGACTTACTATTAAATTGGCCTAAAAAACACTATAAGAAGGAAAATAAACTGGATCAGGAGCTGGTAGGACTGTGAAGGGTCTCCTGTCTTGGGTTCTGTGCAAAGACTTTGACCATGTGGCTCCACCCTTCACTTTGGGAAAGGCAGGATGGCCAGCTATCTGGGTTTCAGTTCCTCAACATTCACTAAAGCCACTGGGGCCTGGCTCAGAGGCTGTCACAGTATGGACTTTATTCGTGACTCTAAGATATTTCAATGTTTATGGGCATGACTTATCAACAATTCTTAGACACATGAACTTGGACCAGTGACTTTCACCCCCATCACTGTGGCCATAACCTTGATCTTTCTGATCATGTGAACCAGTCCACCTCAAACATCTCAAATTCGCTGCCTGTCCCTCCTTACCTTCCAGCATCCCACAGCCTCACCTTGACACAACTCAGGTGCTCTCCTGTCAGCCTAGCTGCCAGCACTGCCTCCTTCTCTAAACAGCCAGAACTCATCTCAGATGATCTGACGTTCCTCCTCACCAGTCCCCTGGTCACTACATGGGCTGTGCCCCGCGGTCATGAGGTTGATGCCCTCTATCATATCCATCCTATGCAAGGCCCACAATTCAAAAGGATTCCCCATGGATTTGAGACTGGACCACTATAAACTCATGGTCTCCAATCTTGGCACCAGTAGAAAGTAGTCTAAATACAATTTAGCTCCCACTTCTGTCCCCCAAGACCACCTCAAACCTATGCCACTGTCTTGGTCTCCTTCCCACTCAGCCCTTGCCTTCATGTTTCCCAAGACGGTTCTGTTTTTCTACTCTGAGAAAACCAAGGCCTCCCCCTCACTACCCCAACCCAGAACCCCTTAGCTCTACACCCACACTGTGTCTACAAGGCTTTTCTAGTCGGAGATATCCCTCCGATTCAAGGACAGCCTCTCTGTCTTGACCCAAACCCTCCTCCGGGCCTCCTTCTGGGGCCTCACTGCGGCCTCCGCTCCTTGGGTGTCTTCCTGTTGATTCTGTCACTAACAAGGATGTTTGCCTTTCTCTAGCTCTGACGCATCCATTTCCTCTTTCTCTCCAAGTCTCTTGAAAAGTGAGTGAGTCCCAAACTTGGATACACATCAACGTTTCCCGGAGGAGCTTTCAGGCATCACCTGAATCCATCCCACATAAACCAACGAACCCGCACTTTTGGGTCCTTGACTCAGCAGCCACTTTTTGACTGCCTACCCCGGTGCTCCTTGTGATGCTCGCTGCTGATGACATGATCTTCCTTCAGAGGCCTCTTGCCAACGAAGCTGCTTGATAAGCACCCTGAAGTCGGTCATGCTTGCCCAACTGCCAAATCCCAGGAGCATTCTTAAGTTTTACAGAACGTGATTTTTTTTCTGAGGCTTTTGATGGTTTTAATTACTCCCTCCTATTTGCAAATATCTTTCCATATTGTCCTCTTATTATCTCTAATCTTTCCTCAAGACGCCTTGGCTTTCCTGAGCTCCTTGTGTCTCAGTGCTCTGCAGGGCCTTGTGCTCATGCTCACAAGATCCAAACTAAGTGACCACACTGGTCGCCTAAGGTCAACATCTCCCCGAGGAGTCTGTTCGCAGCCTAGAACCACCGTCCAGAGTCCAGGCAACTACAGCCGGCTGCCTGGCCCACTTCCCCACCTGGGGGACTCTCAGGAACATTCTAGGATAGGGTGAAAAGGAATTCCCGTCTTCCTTCCCTAATTATCCTATCCCCCATCTCTCCATGCATTTGGTGTCACTTTGGTGTCGCCTCCCACTACCTGATCACCGAAAAAGCAGCAACAGGACTCACTTCCTTGATGCGTACTTTGCCCCTCACGTCTGATATTCACTAGGTCCTGACAATTTTATTCCTTTAATGTCAATTGCATCTATGCTCTCCCCTCCCGCTCCATGCCTGCTTCTTCTGCTCTATTTCTCAATCAACTCTGGACCCTTCCACAAACTCCAACTGCCCCCCTAGTAGGGTGGTCCCCATTCTTACATGTCCAGCAGAAGTCCTACAGAGACGCAGGTGGGCAATGCTATGGCAGTGGGCACTCCCAGATCACAGTGGCTCACACATGAACCACCCAGTTCTCCCTCAAGCTCTAAGTCCCCCGTGGGTCAGCAGAGTAGTGGGGACCTGGGCTGATGTGGGCTTCATCTTCATGCGGGCGTCCACGGTCACGCAGAACGAGGACGACAGAACAGAAGCTCCTCCAGGAAATGGCACACAGCTCTGCTCTTTGTTTGACAAGTCACTTGGGCTCTAGGGCGAGGAAAGTGTCAGTCTTTGGAGCACCACTTAGCACACAACCCAAGTGTCTGGCACCTGCACTAGGCAGTGCTCTGCTTAAAGCCTCCAGAGCTAGCCTGCCTCGCTGACAGCTCTGTTGGCAAACCTCACATAAGGATGCCTAAGGACCACCAAGGACGCATGTCTGAAATACAAAATTGCAGGACTTGCTTTCAGAAAACTCTGATCAGCTCAGGATACAACCCAGGAATTTGTACTTTAACAGACGTCCAAGGTGACTACGTCACGGTAGTCCGTGTGTCATGCTTTAGGAAATGCTGGCTTACCAGATCAAGTATGTTTCCTAAAATTGCACAGGGTGCTGTTGGTGCTACTTCTCTGGGATCCCGTTTATGCTCATGCCCTGCACTGCAGCCACCTGCTTCCTGTGGTGAGGGCACCCTGATTCTAGCCACGAGCCTCAGCTCCTGTCTCTGCCCCACACTCTTTCCTCTCCCTCTTCTCCCCCACTTCTCCTTTCTAGATGTGGGCCTGGTCAGTGCCTAAGTGTCCCTGGGACTCTCCCCGGCGGCAGGAAGGCGCCCAGCTCCAGTCCCAGCCCTAGATGTAGGTGGCCTCTCCGCCCCTTTCTACTGTGAGCACACCTGGTGCCGAATCTGTGCCCGGACTCATCCTGGGGCGTGGCTGCCTACCTCTAAGAATTTCTCCTTCCTTAGAGTTCACGGTTTAGAAAAGGGACTTTTCTTCCACCAAGCACAAGACGTATTCCATAAATGATCAGAGTAAGTCACTGAGAGTGAATGAATGAATGGTCTATTCCAGCTCCATGCTTTTATTGCCTATTTCACTGCTGTTTCACTGCTCCCAAAGGAAAATAAACGGGGACCCTGAAGAGTTGAATGCAGGAGGCTGTGGGGACAAGGATTCAGGCTGCTGATGGCCTGTGAACTTCTCCCCTCAGCTCTGAAACCTCCTGCTGGCAAAGGGGCCCCAGGACTGCAGCCTGAGGGCACCGGCTTCTCAAAGAGGGCTCTGTGCACTTTCCCCAGAAGCTGCCTGAACGCTGGCTTTGAATCCAGCCCAAACCTCAGCCCCAGCCTCACCCTGGCCCCCTGTCTTTCTCCCTTGCCTTCAGGCACACAGCGGAAATAGCAGTTGATCAAGGAAAGAAGGATCCAGCAACAGGCTCCTGCTGTTTCCTTACAGACAGTTAAAAAGAATCAAGATAGACAGATATTTCTGGATTCACTTCCTTGTAGCTCCACCTGAGGAAATGTCTGCTGGGCTCACACTTAGAGGAGCTCAGAAACGTGCTTCTCCACTCACTTTCCTCGCTTAGGTGAGGCGTCCTTACTCTGTGTACGTAGCCCAGCCGAACCCTCCAGTTTGGAGCAAAAGTGAGGCTCCTTTTAGAAAAATAATGAAGAGTCCAATTCGCGGATGGAGTAGAGGCATAACCTCAGGAATGCATCACCTGTGACAGTTAATTCTGTGACTACCAGTTAAGAACAACAAACACAATAATAACGGGCTACAATACACACTGGGGTGTACGCAACACTTACCGTGGGCCGGGTCCTGTTTCAAGGACTGTGCTATACAGCCCCCCACGTTAGCTTATCAGTATTTAACATAAGATGCAGGAGACGCAGAGGGAGAGAGAGACTCTTAAGCAGGCTCCGCCTTGGGCTTGATCCCATGACGCTGAGATCATGACCTGAGCTGAAGTCAAGAGTTGGATGCTCAACTGACTGAGCCACACAGGCGCCTGTAGAGCTCTCCGATTTTTTAAAAATATAATTTATTGTCAAGTTGGCTAACATACAGTGTGTACTGTGTGCTCTCGGCTTTGGGGGTGGATTTCTGTGATGCATCGCTTACATATAACACTCAGTTCTCATCTCAACGAGTGCCCTCTTCAGTGCCCATCCCCCATCTAGCCCATCCCACCTCCAGCCCATCAACTCTGTTTGTTGTCTGTATTTGAGTCTCTTATGGTTTGCTGTCCTCTCTGTTTGAAACTATTTTTTCCCCTTTCCTTCCCCCATGGTCTTCTATTAAGTTTCTCAAGTTCCATATATCAGTGAAAACACACATCTTTCTCTGCCTGACTTATTTCACTTAGCATAACGCCCTCCAGGTCCACCCATGTTATTGCAAATGGCAGGATTTCAGTCTTACTCGCTGCCAGGTACTGTTGCCTTGTAGACATAAACCACATCTTCTTTATCCATTCATCAGTTGACGGACACTCGGGCTCTTTCAGAAGTGCTGATTCATAGGGGGACATGTACCCCAATGTTTATAGCAATGCTCTCAACAATTAAGCTCCCTACTTTATAGCCGAGTATGCAGGGAGGAGGGGGGCACTTACCCCAGGCCCCAGGGAGCCCAGGAGGCCGGACCGCAGGCTAGGCCATCCAGCCGCTGCTCTCGGCCTCTGCAGACGCAGAAAGCACAAAATTGCGTTTTAGGAAAATGTTTTCGATTTTCTGCAGTTCACATGTTTTCTTAAGTAACTAAAACATAGTTCTTCTGGTTGTTTCAGTAACCTAATGACTCAAGTACCAGCTGTGTCGTCAGTGAGCAACAAGGAAGCTATTCACCAGAGTGAGCTTCAGTGCTGACTTGGGTAAAGGTGCCCCACACCGGGGCTAAATCAAATGACAGAGCAATTGATTATCACGGAAACATATCCCCACGCCAGGCTGTTATTTAGTGCCTCCAGTTACCCATCTGAGAAATGGACACTGAAAGAGTTACTTTCCGTCTTTTGCAAAACACACTGTGGGATCTAGCTTCCCAACCATGAAAGGATGACTAGGAGAGAGAAGAGAAATTCCTCAGCAATTAAAGGAATATATATATGCTAAAGAAGAACATCTACTGAGAATTTTTCAGTGACTGCACACGCGCGGGCGCATGCGCACACACACACACACACGCACACACACTTCCCCATATCTGTAAGACACATGGATGCCCAAGGGGGCTCTCAGGTCAGCCAGTGCTGGTAGGTGTGGGGTTCGCTGACCCCCCACCCACAGGACAGGTGTGCTGATGTGTGCTAATGGCTCAGAGCCTGGAGCCTGCTGTGGATTCTGTGTCTCCCTCTCTCTATGCCCCTCCCCCACTCAAGCTCTGTCTCTCAACAATATAAATCTTAAAAAAATTAAAAATAAAAAACCATCGTCACATAAAATTCTGGCATGCCGACATCATTTGCTGGTATTTAAAATTCGTTTGTTTGTCACTTAGACACATCCAGCGCTCAGGAGGTGTCAAACACTGCGACTTTTGTTTCTGAACAGTAGAGAGGAATTTTTATCTCCAACAAGAAGATCCGTGGGAGAAAAGAGAATAACAGATTGCTCTTTCCTTGAGGGTTCACACCATTTCTCACAAAGCCAGGGACTGAAAACACTTTGTGTATGTTTGGAAAAAGCTGATTTAAATGCTCCCAAATATTTCTGAGGCTGACAGGATTACCATACATAACGTGAATACCAATGCATGAGGAGATGGTTCCTTACGATATTAAAATGTAAATTCTAGAATAACAAATGCTTGAAAACTGGCCATGCCAATGGTCTAGAAGGAATGTGCTGTTAAAAAAAAAAAAAAAAGCGAAGCAAGTACTGACCACGCTTTAACAACAACCCTCCGTTGTTTCTCAGTTCCTCCTACTTCCTTTCGGAGAGCGTGCACTGGGTGTGAGAGGCTGTTTGGGCGCCTGCTGCAATGTGCTCATTATAAAGGGCCAATTATAATTAGATAATGAACAAAACCACTATCCCTTGCAAAGCACTTTGCCTTGAAGGACAAAGAAAACAGATTAAAAGGGAGAGGGAAAAAAGGCAAACCAACTTAGAATTTTATACCAATGTCTCAAATGATTGGCTTAGAGGGGCAGGCTCTGGATTCGGTCCACGGAACCTGGCCTTGGGCTCCATTCTGCCTTCAGCCTCATCTTTCCTCCTGCTATTAAAAAGGGTTCATGATGTTGATGGAGGAGGGTAAAGGGACCAGCTCTTCTTATAAAAGCTTGGGATTGTTTTCTTTAATAATTTTAAGTAGATTCTTTGGGGGTGAATGCTTCCCAAATACAGAAAATGCCATCTTCCTGTGACGTTTCTGTTCACTGGGGCTTTCATTCATCAAGCATTTTCTTGAGCACAAGACAGACAAATGTCCCCGTGCAGATATACATTCTGCCTGGGGACAAGGGCAGCAGATGCATAAACTTAGTAATTTCGTGAAAAATTAATTACAGACTGCGGAGAACAGAGAAGGGAAGCACCCTGACAGAGGGATGCACACAAGAGCTCCTGGACCCTCACAGAAAAAGGTCTGGGCATTGAAGCAAATTATCAATTATCATTATGAAAACCAGAAAGGTTCCGTGGCTCCTCCCCCATTAAGCTCCTCCCCCCGGAGGCTGCTCCCTTGTGAGGCTCCTCCCCCCCACCTTCTCCCCCAGGAGGTTCCCCTCCTACCCGTGTGAGGCTCCTCCCCCAGGAGGTTGAGCCCTCATGAGGCTCCTCCCCCCAGGAAGTCTCTCCCTCATGCCATTGGAGTTTCTCTTGTTTTACTTTCAAAGGTCTGCCCAACGACCCCAAACATTGGCGTCCTACATGCTGCCTCTTCTCTCATGCTCCATCCACATCTGGTGATGAAATAGCTAGACTGGTCGGCCTCCAGCACACATCCCACATCACCACCACCACCGCTTCCACGGCTCGTGCCCAGGCTAAGCCACCACCCTCTGGCCACAGAGGAGGCCGCTAAACCAATCTCACAGCGCTGCTCCCCCTCTGCCCCCACCCATCCCCTTTCAGCACAGAGCTGCCCTCTCTGAATAAAAGGCTGGTCTGTGTCATTCATTTCCTCATGAAGCCCTGGTGGCTTCTCAAATCAACTCAGCAAAAGTCAATGCCTGTCACATCGCCGCCCCAGCCATGTGGGGCCAACCGTGCGCCTCTTCAGTGCCATGGCTTGTGTGCTCTGCTCCTGCACACTGGCTTCCTCACCCCTAGCCCTCTCTTGCACCAGAGATATCCTTAGATCTCACTCACATGACTTTATCAATGACAAATGGGCAACATATTCCAACCAAATAACAATGGGCTCCTCGCCCTCCCCCAGCACTCTAGAGCTTTTTTCTGCTGTATTTTATCGCACTACGCCGTATATGCATATATATATATAATGTTTGCTCCCATCGCATCTTCCCCCAACTAGAATGCTAATGTCACAAAGGTAGGGCTTTTATCATCTGTGTTCCCTGCTTTCCCTAGTTTCTAGAAAAAGTGCCTGAGAGAAGTGAATTAATCCACCTCATATGGGTGTCTTGAACAGACGGGATCTGTTTCAGTTTTCCAGAAGACTAACAATGCTACACTCTTCTTTTTGAGCGAGTTTTACCAGCTTTTCTTTTCTTGACTCATCCCACCCTTTGCCTCTGCTCCACTGCATCCTCACTGGGATATGCAGCCCCAGGGAGGAAGAGAGAAGCAAATACACTCACAGGTGGGCAGAGGAGGATGCAATCCCTACTCTCTAGCTCTTGCCTTCCCTGGGCAGATGACAGGGATCCTGGCCAAGGTTAGGCCGGCCGCTGATTTTATTAAAACCCCTGGCAAGCCAAATTTCCTTTCTTGAGTTGCAGTCCCTGGTCATGAGCTACTTTAAATTGAAATAATACCCACCAAGCTCACGAGATAAGAAACTTCTGGGGCACCTGGGTGGCTCAGTCGGATAGGCATCCAACTTCAGCTCAGGTCATGATCTCACAGTTTGTGGGTTCAAGCCCCGCATTGAGCTTTCTACTGCCAGCTTGGAGCCTGAAGCCTATCTTCGGATTCTGTGTGTGTCTCTCTCTCTGACCCTCCCCTGTTCATGCTGTCTCTCTCTCTCTTAAAAAAATATAAAATAAAAAATCTTTTTTAAAAAATAAAAAAAAGAAACTTCTTTGGTCTGGATATTAAAGTGCTCAATATTGGAAACTTTAATACATAAAAAATAACTTTGGACAATATTCCAAAACTTCTTGGGAGAAACTGCTGACAGGAGGAGCATTATCTGTGGAATATTCGTTACAGTATTTTATGGCTAAAACCAGATCTTACAGTGGCACTTTCGTATCAAAAAAGTCAACCTAACTCCTCTCGGTGAGTGTTTTGGACACGCACGCACATACTTCACTGAGGCACCTCAGAGTTTTTAATGAGAGTATTGCATCTTCCCCAGAGGAATACAACTCGAGAAGTTCTCCATGGACAGCAGGCAGCTCAGGTTTCTGGAATCCAGGATGCTCTGTACCCTCCTGTCCCAGAGCATCTCTCTGCCTTGAGGTCCCTGGGCCATCACTGCCTCTTGGACTTGGTTCTCCTTCTATGTATTCAGGTCCATGGTCCAGGCAACTCTATCCCAACCCCTCCCCCCACAGAACCCTAGTCAGGTCCGGATCTGGGTAACACTGCTGCACACGTTATGAAAAGAAAAGTAGGTAGAGACTGCTGATAAAATTGACTCTTTCGTGTATGAGTAACAATCCTTTGGTTTTATGAGTAACAGGCAGGATCAAAATGAAAGCTGCCCTGGGAAGTAATAAATGAGTGCACAGATGCGTCCCAACGGGACAGTGGCCATCTGCTTCTACAGCTCTGCTTGATGCTCTGGGCGCTGATCTTGGTCCCCAAACTTACCCCGAATGAATCCCAATCAACCTATTCATCATGGCCCAGATAGAAAAGGCTTGGGGCCAAAAATATCGAAGCAGGAAATCTGCGTAAGTAAACCCTCAAGCTAGGCACTCTCCCTTACATAACATGGAAGATCATAAGGCACCTGGAGGCACTCTCTGTTTCATTAAGTTCACCTCTCTAAAGGAAATAAGCTATATTTTTGCTACTATTTCATAGCGGCGCCTTTGTGTGGCAGCGTGTTCAGTGTTGCACACAACTAAAGCAGGATTTCCTTGAAGTTGTCTGTTCCCCGATGAAGCCCAGAATTTCTGTTCAAATTTACTTCCTTCCAAGGCTCCTTGCTTCAGGATGTTCCTCTAGTTGGCATTTACCATGGGAATCTCTGTTCAGTTTACGGATCTGCTGGTCTCCGCACAATCCCAACGGAGACGTCACAGATGTTACAGAAGCAAGTAAGCAGTTCTTCCTTACGATTTTACTTATTTTATAGGTTGTTGGGTTTTTTTCTTTTTTTCTTTTTGTTTGTTTGGTCACTGAAAGAAACCCAAGCCTGTCCCCTGAGAGCGCCGTCTCCCCTTCTTTCTTCTGATTTCGTTTTCTGTCTTCCAATAAAATTGTGTGTTATTTTCACATAGGTTGTGAGACATCTCTTTGACCCTATTATTCCATTAGTTTATCAATTACTAATGACAATTTTTTCTATAGGATCTTATTTTTTAATTTACCCAAAAGACATCAACTTCCATTTGGCAGACTTTTCTAGAGACTTTTTCCTTATAATCTTTTGAAATGATTCCAGATGAATTACAAAATCATATTAATAAGCACTTATGAAACCTTTTATAAAATATTGGGAATAGAGAAAGCCTTTCTAAACAAGACTGAGCCCTGGAGGCAATAAAGGAAAAGCATCATCATGTTTAAAAACCCACAATTTTAAACGGATAGTCAAAGCCACTATAAACAAAGACAAAGGACAGGCTTGGGTAAAGGTACTTGCGGCACATACGAAAACATAAAGGCTGAATATCCCTGCTCTACGTAGGACTTTCACAAACTGAAAAGAAAGAAAACAAATAACCCTGTAGAGAAAAAGAATTTAAAAAGCGACTTCAAAGACGAGGAAATCCAAACGGCCAATAACCATGAATATCTTCAAAAGCTAAAGAGATTTACCTCCTATTATAATTTTTGAAGATGGTAATGAAACCATAATGAAACTGAATTCCCTGTAAAATTAAAAAAGGACCACAGATTTAAATAGGAACCACCTGTCTTCAATGTGAATGCTCTTTGTGTTACCAGTGTAAAAATGTGAAAAAAATCAAAACTGACATTATAGGAATACACTTACTAAGAGTACTGAACATACAAATAATTGAGATGAATTAACAAAAAAAATTAATTAAAACTGTTTTAAGTGCCTAGAAAACAGACTGAACTTTTCCCCATATATACCAACGGAACCATGTCATACTGCAAGCTCCCGTGGGCTTTTGTCCGTGCCATAACAAACGTTACTTTTGGTAGTAGTGCTGAACTATGTCATGGCCCCGTCAAATAATTTTATATATTATTTCACCTTTTCTGATGATGGAAGGCAGGCAACATTTTCTTCAACTAGCAAACTATCTTCAGAGAAAAAAAAAATCTTGCTTCCTGTTCCCCAAATGAACAACTTAACTGTTTTCCCAAATCCAAACCAACACAGAATTCCCAATCTTTTCAAAACGCCTTTTGAATTTTTTTTAATGTTTTATTACTTATTTTTGAGAGAGAGAGAGAGACACCGAGTGTGAGTGGGGGAGGGTCAGAGAGAGAGGGACACAGAATCTGAAGCAGGCTCCTGGCTCTGAGCTGTCAGTACAGAGCCCAACGCGGGGCTCAAACCCACTAACTATGAGATCATGACCCGAGTCAAAGTCGGCCACCCAATCGACTGAACCACCGAGGCGACCTTCACTCAAGACACCTTTGAATAGAGAACATAAGGATTCCAGACAGCTTATAGAACTATACAACTATTTTTTTAAATGCCACTGATTAAATGCAACCTAATTTTGCAACAGCACATCCTGAATTGACACAATTCTCTGGTGCACCTGGCAAGAATCACTACCATCATTATCTGAGAAAAGGAAATTAAATGGCACAAGTCAAAGACATCCACTATCAATTAATAATCTCTACTATTCTATCACTTTCTGCAAGTGTCCCAAATTTATCTTTCTCATGCCTCTTTTTACATCATTACCTTTTTGTTCTTCACACTTGGCTGAAGTACTGTAACCCGCCCCCCAAAATGACTCATTCCCTTTTCACCTCATTTCCAACAGCTCCTGTCAGCTTTGATTTTGATGTTCATTGATGGAATATAAATACTCCAGCCAGGCTTGTCCATGGTGGCCACACAGTCTGAGAGCCAACTGTCTGAGGGCCACAGGTTTAGGGAAGAGAAGAACAGTTACGTGACTGAGGAAACTTCTGGAATCAGCTGTGAAAGAACTCACTTAACCCTGCTCGACCAGTGCAAACTTCATTTGATGGTTTTAACATGTCTGTGGGGAGAAAGGCTTTGAGGATGCTCCCTCCAGGACAGAAGGATCGAAGTGCTGGGAGCACTGGGAGTGTCAGGGGCACCGTGATGCCACCTCACGGGAGCTCCCAGCGGGATCCTGGAGAAGCAAGATGGAGACCTTTCTCCGTGCTCCATCTATGGGCAGACGACCAAAAGGGAACAGCAAGGGAGGGAGGACAGACTCCAGGAAGGCTGGACAGACTCTCAGGAGGAGCCTCTTCTAGGCTTAGAAAGGGTTTCTCACTACAAAGTTACTCACTTAAAATTACCCACTTAAATTTTTCCTTCATTTTAATGGCTTTATCTTTCTTTTTTTACACTTAATTCTTCACTTGTTATTCATTTTGGTTGTTGACAGAGGAAGGTCCACCGTGAATTCTCTCCCTCTGCTGTGTAGCCAATTTCTCACACTATTTACTGAATAGCCATGACCTCATTCACTGGTTGGTGATGCCTTTGTAACACCTTAATTCTTTATGTGGATTAGAATCTGTTCCAGCGTTCCTTTTTCTCTTCGGGGCAGGGGAGGGCGGGTGGGGGTTAGCAAACTTATGGGCCACAGGCCAAACAAACCAGGTCTACAGTTTGTTTTTGTATAGCTCTCAAGCTAAGAAGGATTTTTTACAACTTTAACTGGGGGGAAGAAAAACAAGCAGTAAGATATTTGGTGATACCTAAAAGTTACATGAATTTTAATTTTCAGTGTTCATAAAGTTTTATTGAAACAAAGCATGTTCATTTGTGCATATATAATCAATGGCCACTTCCGTGCTACCACAGAGATGAACAGTTTGGCCCACAGAGCCAAAAATAAGTATCATCTGACCCATGATCTGCCTGCCACTGCAATGTACCATGGATCTGTCTACAGATTCTAAACCCATAACTGATGAAGCAAATTTTATTAGGTATGATTTCTTGTTTAGTTTTTCATATAAAATGTGTTATTTTAATCAAATTACTGCCACCGACTGAATGCTTGTACCCCCTCCCCTTAATTCACAGGGTGATGTCCTAACGTCCGGTGTGATGGTATTTGGAGATGGAGGCTTTGGGGGTAATTCGAGTCTGTGGACATCAGGAAGTCCGAGTCCTGGTCCCATGCAAGCAGTGTCCTTATAAGAAGAGATGCCAGGAAGCTGGCCTTCTCTCCCGATGTGCAAGGAAAGGCCGTAAGACAGCGTGGAGAGAAGCTCCAGGGCCCGACCAGACTGGTGCCCTGATCTGGGACTGGCAGCCTCCAGGACTCAGAAGTTCCAGTGCAGACCTTCAAGCCACCCAGACTGAGGTATATGGTAGCTTCTCAGACAATACAGTTACCAAAAGAGGTCTAGTGGGATGTTAATTGTGTGTTAACAGGATAAATGAATTTGGTGGGGACCTGCATTGTGATCATATTTACGGTTTCCACCCAAATATGCCCTGTACCCTATATATTTGGACATTTTATGTCTCTCAGGAACTAATGTTAATTTCCCAGGTGTCTCCTATTTTTCTTATGAATTTACTTGGAAAAAATTGTACATTTTAAAATATTTGCAACAGAATCACTTCTTCTATTACATTTTTCTAACTGACTATTACTGAAATAAGGAAAGACTTATTTGCTTCTTGAATTGCTTTTAACCACTTTTCCTGATTCCCTTGTTTTTTTCTGGTCACAACACATTATTTGTAAAAACAATGATAGAGATTATAGGAGAATAATTTTATTTTATTATTTAAAAATTTTTTTTAATGTTTTTTATTTATTTCTTTGAGAGACAGAGAAAGACAGTGCGAGCAGGGGAGGGTCAGAGAGAGAGAGAAAGATACAGAATCTGAAGCAGGCTCCAGGCTCTGAGCTGTCAGCACAGAGCCCGACGCGGGCCTTAAACCCACGAACCGCAAGATCATGACCTGAGCTGAAGCCAGATGCTTAACCGGCTAAGCCACCCAGGCGCCCCAGGAGAATAATTTTAAAATCCCACTTTTTCTCTAATATCTATAAAGATATATATTAGATATATCAAGACCATTGCAGAGGGGGGTGCAGGTGGTGGGGAGCGATTCAGCGGACACTTGGATCTTCAATTTCTCATAGGTCCTTCTTCTGTGTCCCTACACGTATAGTCCCTTTTACGTGCTCTTTTTCTCCTTTCTCTCTCCTACTTGTCCAGAATATATGATGGAATCATATTTTTAAATTGGTAGTTGTTCTGAATAGTGACTCTATTTCTGTTCTTAATTCAAGAGGACAGGCCACGTCCAGGCAGCCATGCAGGCAGGCTTTTGACAGTCGGGCACCTGGCCCAAAGTGGGACTTGAGGGGTGCTCAGATGATCCCCGCCCATTCCCTGGCAGGTGCAGGGAGCCTGTTAACAGTGGACACTGTTGAAGGAGACGAGGCGGGGGTGGGGAAATGACAGCCCGTGTCATTTCAGGACCTCACGACATTAGGGAGGAAGCCACATGGAGACATCAAACTCGAGACTGCCCAGGGCCACCGAGGCCGCGTTACAGGCAATTTACTGGGCCGTCACTGGGAGCAGGGCCACCCACCTGGGCAGGGGGCAGGCGAGCTGAGACCCTGCAGCAGGTGGAGTTGAGTCCCCAAGGATGAAATAAAGTTGGTCAGGTGCATAATGTCATTTTGCAGCTGAGAGAGAGGGCTCTGTGTCTCCGCAGGCAAGGGTTTGGATCCTAACTCTACTTGCCATGAATTACATAATTCTGGGCAGCTCCTTCCCATCTGAGCCTCAAACTCTTCAGTTATAAGCCCAGGCGTTTAAATGGTCTATATCTGTATCTTTCTATGTCTGTGGATGTATGTGTGTAGTTATCCATCCATCTATCCCTTCCCTCTCCCTTCCTTCCCTTCCTCCCTTTCTCCTCCCTTCTTATCTGATTATCTACCTGATTATCTATTCATCTATCTATCTATCTATCTACCTATCACTTCACTCCCTGCCGAGAGACAGATGGACGCAGATACGGATGTGGATTGGATATGCACAGAGGCACAGACACAGAGCCTCTGTACCCATGCAGGTCCAAGCTCAGATCATGTCTCCTTTCATCCGCCCACCTTCTCAGTTCAAGATGACTCTTGATTCACATGCATGTTATGCTAACAGCTCACCTATTGACACTCTGCTGGCCCACAGGACTCCCTGCTGCTGGCCTTTCTCTGACGGTCTTCCACACAGATCATCCCGAACATGTCTGGGCAAATTAAAGACAGCCAGAGTGCCACCTTAACGTCCCCCCGGGGACGCACAGCCCCCAGGGCTCCTGTCTCCTGCTCCTCCGAACAGCTGTCTTCTATGCCGAAACGAAGCCCTAGCACACGTGGTGAAATTTAATTAACTGGACATTTTCTTTCGGCCACATTTGTCAGAATTCAGGAAAACACTGAGAACCGCCTGGCGCAGACGTGTGCCTGGGCTGAGATCTTGGGCAGGAAGACAGGATAGGGAAGCACCTTGACAGTGAAAGAGGGTGGCAAAAGGGCAAGTCTGCACAGGCATCCAAGACCTTGACAGCCTGCTTTTTAAAATTTCAATTTAGGTTTGAATTTCCACCTCACCAATTTGGTGGCACTTTCTTTCCTGACCCCTAAACTGCCTCTATCACCTTGTCATGGCTTCGTCTAAATCTATAATGTTGTTTTGCCACTAAATTGAAATGAAATGAAATGAAATAAGATAAAATAAAAATAAATAAAATAAAACAATAAAACCGGTGCATTGTTTTCCTTTCAAATATAATCATAATCGTATCTATTGGTCTTGAAACAGGAAAAATATAAACGGAGGGGGCTGAATCTGGGGACAGGTTTATTCTTGTCTAACACAGAATCAAGTATACTCTTTTTCTCTCAAAATGAGGTCCGCATTCCCTCACTTACTATATAGAAAGCCTGCCTTTACATGCATTGCTCTATCCGACAGCTACTAGAATATGAGGTAGGTGTCTAGGAAACAATGAGATGAATAGTGTGCGCGCACTCCCAAACAAGAGTGAGAAGACACAGTCACGGTCAGCAGAGAGTAGGTGCTGGACGCCCAGGACAATCCTGCCAATAACTGGTGATGTCATTCTCTTAAGTTAAGCTGTTTTGGTCTGTGGGCAGGATCTCATTACGGTTTATCATCATCTCATTATGGTTTGAGTTTGTAGATTAATTGGAGTCCCTTTTTACATGCTTATGGGGCATTTATAGGTCATCCTTTGTGAAATGTTGGTTCAGATCCTGTCACGTTTTTGACAGAGTTGTTTTTCTTCATATTATTGAATCGTAGGAGTTCTTTGCATATTGTGGATAAAAGCTTTTTTGTCAGACTTACGTCTAGCAGGTAGGTTTCCCTGTCTGTGGCTTACCTATTCACGTTCTAACCAGCATTTCTGATAAGCAGAATTTGTTCTCTTAAGATTCTTATCTTCTGTGTCCTGCATGAGAAACCCATTCTCTGTGTGGAACCAACAGCGATGTTCTTTTGTGTTTTCACTCAGGAGTTTTATACTTTCGGTTTTTACATTTAGCTTTAATACGTGATCCATTAAAACCTAGTTTCGTTATGATAAGAGGCAGAGATAGAGGATTTTTGGTTTTGCTTTCGTTTTTCTCATGTATATTCGGTTGTTTCAAAATCATTTTGAAGACTTTCATTTACCAATGAGGTGTCTTTGGCATCTCCGTGCCCAAATCCAGTGAGCACAGCAGCTGGGTCTGTTATGAAGTCTGTAAACCTGTTCCACCCGCCCCCTGGTTGATTCTCACGCCAGCAACGCCCACCCTGACGACTACAGCCACCAAGGTGAGTAGTTTAACTTTGTTCTACGTTTACATGATCATTTTGACTATCCTAAGTCCTTTGCATTTCAACATAAAGTTTACAATAAGCTTATAAATTTCTACAAAAAGCCAGCTGGGCTTATCACTGAGACTGACTGTAGATAGACAACAATCTTGAGAAAATTTGCATCTTAATTATTTTGAGGCTTCTAATCCATGAACACAGCACATTGCTCCACTTACTCTGGTCTCTTTGAAATGCTCTCCACCACGGAGTAATTTTAAATGCAGAGATTTCACTGGTCTTTTCTTAAATGTATGATTAAACATTTTGTTTGTTTACATAGCCGTAAATGGAATTCTATTTTTACTTCTCTTTCTTTACTTTAATTTTTCTTTTTTTCCCCTGCCAGTACAGAAAAATACAACTGATGTTCATTTAGTGGCTTTGTAACCCCCAAACTTGTTGGGTTCGCCTCTTAGTTCTAGTGGCTGTTCACATGATTCCTGAGGATTTTCCATGTAAATGGTTGGTCCTCAGTGAAAAGAGACAGTTTTACTTGTTACTTTCTATGTTTTATGCCTTTTATTTCTTTTTCTTGCCTCATTTCACTTGTATGACCTGCAGTAAAATATTGAATATAAGTGCTTTGTCCAGATCTTAGGGGAAAGGTGTTTCATATCTGGCCACTGAATAAGGTATTAGCTGCGTGTTTTTCAAATACACCCTTCACTGGTCTGAAAGTGTTTCCTTCTCTTCTAAATTCTTGAGAGTCTTAAACATAGAAGGTGATGAAATTTAACTGAATGCTTTTCCATTCATTGCAATATTCATATAGTTGCTCTCCTTCATTCTGTAAGTGTGGGGGGACAAATTGATTAATCTACGCATGTGAAACTGACCCTACATTCTTGGGGGAAAAAACATAGTCAAGATAGATTGTCCTTTGTATATATTGGTGGATTTGATTTGCTAAGATTTTAATAAGGATTTTGTATATAAATTAATTAGGAATAGGGGTCGCTTTCTTTCTTTTGAATATCTTTGTTCAATTTTGGTATCTGGAATTATACTGGCTTCATAGAATGAGTTGAGAGGTATTCTTTCCATTTCTGTGTTTTTAAATGGTTTGTATAAGATCGATGTTATTTTTCCCCTAATTATCACCGATTCATACAAAGAGGATTTGTCTCTTGCTCTTTTTCATTGTTTTTAATGTTTGTTTATTTTTGAGAGAGAGACAGAGAGAGCACAATCTGGGGAAGGACAGAGAGAGAGGGGGACACAGAATCTGAAGCAGGCTCCAGGCTCCAAGCTGTCAGCATAGAGCCTGACGCGGGGCTTGAACCCACCAACCATGAGCTCATGACCTGAGCCGAAGTCCGACGCTCAACCGACTGAGTCACCCAGGCACCCCTCAAATCGTTTATATTAGTAACGAACTATCCCTTTAGTAATCCTTTCTGCCTGAGACAAAGCCCCTCTGCAAGCTTTCCTCTGGTTGTAAGGCCTTCCCCTCCCCTCCCCTCCCCTCCTCTCCCCTCCCCTCCCCTTCCCTTTCTTTTCCTTTCCCTTTTTCTTTTCTCTTCTCTTTTCTCTTTTCTTTCAGTTGAGATGGGATTGACATATAGCACTATATTAGTTTTAGGTGTACAGCATACTGATTTGATTATCTGTATGTTGCACAAGGATTACCACAGTAAGTTGTTACCACCCATCACCCCACATGGTTGCCAAAATTTCCTGTGTGATGAGAATTTTTAAGGTCCCCTCTCTGAGCAACTTCCAAACGTAAAATATGGTACCGCAGTGTCCATTCATGCTGACACGGTTATTAGTGTGACTGGATTAGATCTACCGCTTTACTAGCGGTTTTATGTCTGGTCCATCTGTTGTGTTCCTCTTGGCCTCCTGTCCGCTTTCCTCTGGGTCAGTTGTGTTTGGTTTTTGTTTTTTTAGTTCCGTGTCGATTCATCCATTGGCTTCTGGGCTCTAACTGTGCGTCCCCGTGGGAATGGCTGCCGGGGACCACAGGACGTACCCCCACCTCTTCCACCTCGTGGCGCCTGAGTGCCAAGTGCCCCACAGCGAACAGCAGGGCCCCCTCTGCTCAGCCCATTGTCCTCCGCTGTGTCCTAGCATTCTGTCTGTCCTTGTGTCGTTCAGGTTCTGCCGGTCTGGGGTGAGGGGGTCACGTTCAGTACGGGGCTCCCCCTCTGTGGCCGGTCTCCTAGCCCAGTGGCTGTTGTGTTCCTCTCGGTGGGGGCCTGGTCCAGGAAAACTGCAGACTTCTCTCTAGTTGATCCCTCCCTCCTGGGGCCGGCGGACTTCCCCAGGGCCCCACAGCCAGAAGAGCCAAAAACCCCAGGAGCTGTTCTTTCCAGGCAAGTGCTGACTCCTATCTGGTTCTGCTTCTTTTCAGCCTTTCTCCAGTGCTTTCGGGTAGTTTCGTTTTATACTTTATCCAGACTTTGTAGTGTTATTTCACTGTCCCAAAATACTAAATTACTTCAGAGAAATCACATACACAAACAATACATTTATTGCAAAAGCACCAAACAACAACAAAGAAAAAAGGAAAAAAAAATCTTGCCGAAGAGAATTTCTCTTCTAAAAAAATACCCAGGCAGCAAGTCAGAGCACGTGAAAGATATTTCAGCTCATGGAAATGTAGACATTTCAGTGAGAGGAGCTGCTGTGCTGTAAAGTAAATGTGAAAATTCCACGGCCCATTGTAAAGATGAGGAAAACTGAGGCATGAAGGTTAACTAACTCTTGCCATTCCAAGGGCATAGTCTTAGAGCCAAAGACAATGACGTTCCCAACCGGAGAGGAAACGTATCTGCACCACCTCTGAGGGGTCCTTCCTTGCCCGTGTCTCTGTGACCCCGGACCCCTGGGCCACCAGAGAAGACCACACGGGGACTCAGAGGGGCTGACTATGCACCGCCATCCGCTGGGTGTTCCCGGGGAGCTAGCTTGGCCCTGCAGGGGCATGGAGGAGGCGAGGAAGGGGGAGGCTGGGAGAGCAGGCCCTGGGACGGCTCCCTGTTTAAACATGAACCCGGACAGGAAGGAGAGTCCAGTGCCATTAAGACCAATCAGGCCACAGACTCGAGTAAAAGCAAGCTCTGAACATGATGTACTTGCGCACGGTCCCAAAATACTCAATTACTTCAGAGAAACCACATAAACAAACAATGCATTCATTGCAAAAGCACCAAACAACAAAGCAGAAAGTAAAACAAAATCTTGCCAAAGAAAATAATTTCTCTTTTAAACAAATACCCAGGCAGCGAGTCGGAGCACGTGAAAGATATTTCAGCACGTGGAAAAGGCGACGATAAAATGCCAAGTGTTCATGCGGGGAGACCTCAGTGCTGTATTTATGTAACTGTCTAAATAAACAGCGCTGGGCTCATCCCAGAATCCTCCTGCACGGTGGCTGCCAGCCCCACATCAGTGCACAAGTGAACACTTCAGACGCTCCTTTTGCAGGACGTTCTCCAGGTGCTCTCAGACAGGTCAAGTCCCAAGAAACAAAGCGCCAACTGGTCCACACCACAGGCGTTCTCACTGCCTGTCTCTTTGATGACTGCATATTATGTCAGTGTAAATGGTCCAGGGTCCCAGCACGCACACAGCAGGGTTTTTCCAGATCGCTGGAGGGAGCACACAGAGTGCAATGGCTTTCTTAGAGCACGGAAGGTTCCGCCAAGAGACACACACTTGTGCTGCGCCCCTGCCCGCGCCCTGCCCCACGATAATGGCTGTTGTCTCCGGCCCTCTCCTCTCCAGATCAGCCCCAGAGCTTGACTTCCCTGTGAATCGTTACAACAGCCAAAATGTAAGTTCCTTTAGAAAACTAGAGAAATATGTACAGAATGGAGGAGTGTTCAAAAGACGTGTCTTTCTCGTGTGCTGAAATAGCTACAGAGCTCAGGGCTCTCTGGTAGGATCAATTCCGTGTGGCACCCACTTTACTTAATATCAACAGGGAAATGCAGAATGCCTGGGTAACATCTATTCTGAGCTGCTTATTTTCTCCAAGCCTACGTTTGCTTCTCAAGTTTTGAAAAGAGAAACTTCCCTTCCAAAAAATAAAAGTGTAATGCTCACACAGTTGTTTGAGCTACCAAAAAAAAAAAAAAATTCAGGACAGTGATTTGTCTTCTTAGCACAG